>CAUYRT010086991.1:0-15685 GCA_963574885.1 Lepilemur ruficaudatus | reverse complement strand
GGGGAAAAAAAAAAGCCATATTCAGGCACATTCCAAACAGGATGACCTAAAATGAGAACCAACTGGGAAACAACCTGAATGTGTAACAGCAGGGTAGTAGCTAAGAAAACCACGACACATTAACTGAACAGGACATTACATAACCATCAAAAATCATGATTTTGGAGCCTGTGATATGCGGGAGGGAAAAACTAAGTCAGAGTACAGGTTACTAAACTATATACTTACTCAAACATGAATGTATATATGAAAAATCTGAAAGGAAATACACAGAAAATGATAGTTTTAATAGAAATTATAAGTGATCTTAATTTTCTTTTTGTGAATGTATTGCCTTCACTAAATAATGAGATTTTTAAAAATAGATCACAGGTTTCCATTTTTAAAATGAAAGGGACCCACAATTTTCTGTGTGCGGGAGAAAAGAGGAGAGATTGTTATCATGTTTGCTTCTTAGAAAAGAAAATTTTCAGCTGATCTTGTTCCTTTTTCAAATATTGTTCCATTTTTTTTCCTGGAGTAGATTTATAAGTGATTTAGTAATTTGTTTATTAGATTTTTTTCTTTTTAAAAATCACTTCTTAGATTTATCAATTCAGTTTTTTCTTTTTTGTTGTTTTTAAGGACTCCTGAATATATGTCAAAACTGAACAATTTCAGCCATGCTGAAGCATTCTCTCTTCCTGGAGACACAAATCCAGTTTAACTGAGCCACAGCAGATTGTATATACCTTGCAGAACCTCTGTGGTCTTGGGATGGTTGAAAGTCACCAACTGTCACAGAAAATAAGGGTCAGGAGAGGCTGTGATCACAAGCCCTTGTTCCAGAGGCCACTGGGCTCTATCTGTGTAATTCACACCTAATTGCATCATCATCAGCTTAATTTTGCAGAGAAAGGACCACAGTTTTCTCTAGAATCATGCCAAATTATATAAGGCAGCAATGATTTTAAAACTAAAATTAAAAAACAGCAACAATAATGTAACTAACATTTCTGCACCACATTGACACTGAACATGCCTCTCAACCAACTGACAAAACCAAGGGAAAAGGATCTCTAGACTGTAGTTTTAACTTACCCAGTTTATTCTCCCTTTTTAGATCTTATTTCCTCTTCCAAGGCTACTATATCAGCTGTGAACTGCTGCATATTAAACATTCAAAACATGTCTGTATCTAAGCTGGTGATGGCTACAGCATCATAAAATAATCCTGAAGCGTATGTGCAGCACTTCTCACAGTTGGGAAATTTTTTTTCTCAATGTGTTAAACACTCCTTTTCCCCCTGCTGTATTCTGCTTATTGCTGTTACAGTATTGTGTGGTCACTTCAAAGGAGGGACACCCTTTTATGAAAAGCATTATAAATGTTAAGGATTAGACTCCTGAGGACCTACCTAGCTCCAAAGCCTGGCTACACATGCCAGTTCCCTGGGATGCTTTTATAGATTCCCAAATCCCATCACTAGACACTCTCAGGCTGGCCTGGGATAGGTTCCAGCAATAATGTTTTTTAAAAGTTCCTTGGGTAATTTTGATGATGGACCGTGGTTGGGGACCCTTTGCCTTATTCAATCCAGGGCCGGGCCTCAGGGTGCCAGTAGAAAACCCCTGCATCAAAATTGTTTGCAAAATTGTATACAGCTTACATCAAATTCTTTAAGGGGCAATAGCATCAGAAGATTAAAATAGGACAAGTGAGTTTACTTAGCTCAGGAAAGACAGGGACAGTGTGGGGTGAGAGTAGAGGAATGTTTGATCCTTGCCACTTTGCCAGTTTAACCAATTAAGCCTTAGACTATAAAGTATTGTTCTGAGTATCTGAAGTTTGGCTCTCAGCACACTACCTCAATGGGCGGGAAGGCTTTGGTTGCTATATTTGGACCTCAGCTCTGTCACCTCGAGCTGTTACAACCTTGGGACAAGTTCTTACCAGCTCTGACTCTCAGTCCCCATCTATAAATGGGAATAAGATGAATGGGGTAATTTAGGGATCTTGTAAAGCATTCGATCTAGTTCCATTGCTCTGCCATCCTGCTCATGCACCAATGCCACGTGATCTGATTGCAGTTCCGTGGTCTAACACCTGGCAGGCCAAGTGCATGGGGATTATCTCCTCAGTTCAAAAATTTCTTCAGTCCCCTTAATTCTGAGTATCGTTTCATAATGTTCTTTAAAATCCTCTTTGAATTGTTTTTCAATTTATTTATTTATTTTTAAAATTGACAGATAAAATTGCATATGTATTTACTGTGTACAACATGATGTTTTAAAGTATGTATACATTGTAGAATGGTTAAATCTTAGCCGTTAACATAGGTATAACCTCACAGTTATCATTTTTGTGGTGAGAACACTTAACATCCCTCTCTTAGCACTTTTCAAGAATACAAATTTCATCATTAGCTACAGTCCCTATGCTATACGATAGATCTCATGAACTTATTCCTCCTCTCTAACTAATTATAAATCCTTTGACCAGCATCTCTCCAATACTCACCCCAACTACCTCAGCCTCTGGTAACTCTATTCTATGCTCTATTTCCATGAGATCAACTTTTTTAGATTCCACATTTGCATGAGATCATGTGGTATTTCTCTCTTCGTGCCTGTGTGACACTTAGGTTGAGTCCGTATCTTGGCTATTGTGAATAGTGCTGCAATAAACATGGGAGTGCAGATATCCTTTCAACATACTGATTTCCTTTCCTTTGAAGATACATTTGGATATATACCCAGTGTTGGGATTGCTAGGTCACGTGGTAGTTTCATTTTTAGTTTTTTGAGGAACCTCCATACTGTTTTCCATAATGGCTGTACTAATTTACATTACCACCAACAATGTCCAAGGGTTCCCTTTTCTCCACATCCTTATCTTTTCTCCTTTTGATAATAGCCATTCTAACAGAAGTGAGGTGATATCTCATTGTGGTTTTGATTTACATCTCTCTGATGATTAGTGATATTGAGCATTTTTTTATATACCTGTTGGCCATTTGTATATCTTCTGTTGAGAAAAGTTTATTCAGGTTTTTTGCCCATTTTTTAATTGAGTTATTTGTTTTCTTGCTATTGAGTTGTTTGAGTTCCTTATATATTTTAGGTATTAACTCGTTATCAGATAGATAGTTTGCAAATATTTTCTCCCATTCTGTAGGTTGTCTCTTCGCTCTGTTGCTTATTTCCTTTGCTGTGCAAAAGGCTTTTAGTTTTATGTAATCCCATTTGTCTATTTTTGCTTTTGTTGCCTATGCCTTTGAAGTCATATCTAAGAAAATCATTACCTAGAACAATGTCATGGAGCTTTTCCCCTATGTTTTCTTCTGCTAGTTTCATAGTTTCAGGTCTTATGTTTAAGTCTTTAATAGATTTGAGTTGATTTTTGTAGATCATGTGAGATAAGGGTCTAATTTCATTCTTCTCCATGTGGATATCCACCTTTTCCCAACAGAATTTTTTGAAGAGATTTTTTTCCATTGTGTGTTCTTGGCACTTCTGTCAAAAATCAGTTGGCTGTAAATGTGTGAATTTATTTTCGGGCTGTTTACTCTGTTCCATTGGTCTATGTGTCTGTTTTTATTCCAGTACCATGCTCCTTTGGTTACTATATCTTTGTAGTATATTTTGAAATCAGGAAGTGTGATGCTACCACCTTTGTTCTCTTTGCTCGAGATCACTTTGGCTATTCAGGGTCTTTTGTGGTTCCATACAAATTTTAAGATTGTTCTTTCTATTTTTGTGAAGAATGACATTGGTATTTTGATAGGGATTGCACTGAATCTGTAGCTCACTTTGGATAGTATGGACATTTTAACAATATCAGTTTTTGCAATTCTGGAACATGGGTTATCTTTCCATTTATTTGTGTCATCTTCAATTTCTTGCATTAGTGTTATAGTTTTCGGTGTAGAGATCTTTCACCTCCTTGGTTAAATTCGTTACTAATTTTTTTGTAGCTATTGTAAATAGGATTATTTTCTTGACATATTTTTCACATATTTTTCATAGTTTGTTTTTAGTGTATAGAAATGCTACTGATTTTTATATGTTGGTTTTATATCCTGCAACTTTGCTGAATTTGTTTGCTCTAACAATTTTTGGGGGGAATCTTTAGGGTTTTCTCTATATAAGATCATGCCATCTGCAAACAGGAACAGTTTAACTTCTTGCTTTGTAATTTGGATGCCTTTTATTTCTTTCTCTTGCCTAATTGCTCTGGCTAGGACTTCCAGCATATATTAAATATTAACATATTTAAGTGATGTGATGTGAGGAGATATCCTTGTCTTGTTACTGAGCTTAGAGGAAAATTGTCCAGCTTTTTCACCATTGAGTATGATATCAGCTGTGGATTTTTCATAAATGGCTTTTATTATGTTGAATGGATTCCTGCTATACCTAGATTGTTAAATGTTTTTTTTATCATAAAACAGTGTTGAATTTTGTCAAATGCTTTTACTGCATCTATTGAGGTGATTGTATGATTTTTCTTTCTTTCTGTTAATGTGGTATATCACATTTATTGATTTGTATATGCTGAACCATCCTTGAATACCAGGAATAAATACCACTTGATCATGGTGTATGATCTTTTTACTGTAGTGTTGCATTTGGTTCACTAGTATTTTGTTGAGGATATTTGCCTCTATGTTCATTGGGGATATTGGCCCGTAGTTTTCTTTTCTCACAGTGTTTTGTAATGAATGTTATCAGGGTAAAGCTGGCCTCCTAAGATGAATTTGGCTGTATTCCTTCCTCTTCAACTTTTTGGAAGAGTGTGAAAAGAAGTGGCTTTTCCAGATAGAATACCATATCCAGATGAACTTCCAGAATAATCTAAAATAACAACAGTGATGGGTTGTATAATTGAATCGTTCACCACTTTAACGGGAATGCCTTTCCTCTTAAAATTACAATAGTGGGTGGGCTTTGTGTTTGTGATAGCAGTTCTTTATGATGGAAAGAGACTACCTTTCTAGTCCTGCAGAAACTTCTTAAAATAGCTTAAAAATTTAAAAAATCAGGAATGGATGTTGATTTTAATTGAAAGCTTTTCAATGCAGAAAAATTTTTTTCTCCTTATCCCATTAATTTTTCTGATTTTGAGCCATTCTTATATTCCTAAAACAATCCTTATTGATCATAATGTATTCTTCTTTTACTAAACTGCTAAAATCAGTTAGGTGGTATTTTTCTTCTTTTTGTACTTTTTTGGTTTTTTTTGATTTGGCACCTGCGTTGCTGAAGGCTGTGTAGCAGGGTGGCTAAGAGTGCCAGCCTGCACATTGCAGTGTGAATCTTACCCTTTATCCCATTGGTTATAAACACTACATATCAGGTGAAGATCCCAAATGTTTGTCTCCACTGAGTTCCAGATTCTTTTAACAATCACCTAAATTGATACTGTCACTTGAATGTCTCATACATGTGCCACAGTTTCTGTGTCCAAACTAAAACTCTCAGTTTTAGCTTTCTTTCCCAAACATAGACCCCCACCAGTTTCTCCTATTTTGGTAGATGGCATCACCGCCATCCACCTGGTTATGAAAGCCACAAACCTGGGCAACCCTCACTCCTCCATCCACTCTATCAGACAGTCTTACTGATTCTCTTTGCAAAATTCAACTCATTTATTTGCAGCTCATCAGCTACACTGATAGTCCTTGGTTTTAAATACTACAAATACCTTTTACCATAGTGTACTCTTCCTGTTAACTTTGGCTGTAGTTTTCTTCATAGTGTTGAATAAGAACCCTTGATTTTTATGTAATCAAATTCATTAATCATTTGCCTTATGGTTTGGACTTTCTGTTAAAAATTTCTTCCCTAGGGCTAGGTTCAGTGGCTTATGCCTGCAATCTCAGCACTTTGGGAGGCTGAAACAGGAGGATCCTTAAGGCCAGGAGTTCAAGTCCATCTCTACAAAAAAAATTTTTTTCAAATAGCCAGGTGTGGTGGTGCACACCTGTAGTCCCAGCTACTCAGAGGGCTGAGGCAGGAAGATCCCTAGAGCCCAGGAGTTCTAGGCTGCAGTGAGCTATGATTGGGCCACTACACTCCAGCCTGGGAAGAGAGGGAGACCCTGTCTCAAAAAAAAAAAAAAAGTTTTCCCCCACTCCTCCTCCAGGTCACAAAGACATTTGGCCATATTTTCTTCTAATGCCTTACTTGTAGCTTTCACATGCAGGTCTTTGATCCATCTGGAGTTCACTTTTGCATGTGGTATTAGGGATCCAGTTTTCTTTTTCTACATTTTCCCAGTAGCATTGAACCTTCCTTCTTCATTGATTTGTGGTGCCCACTTTATGTAGATCAAGTCCCTGTTAAAGTATATATACATGGGTTTATCTCTGAACCTCCTTATCTGTTGGTCTGTTTCTGAACTTTTACCATCCAGTCTTTATTACTGTGGCTTTGCAGTATGATTTTGTGTCTGATAGGACAGATTCCTTCCTCTTTACTCTTTTTTTTAAGGTTAACTTTTTTATTCATGGACATTTCTTTCCTTGTGAAAATTTATTGAATTCCTCAAAAAAATCCACCTGGAATTTTGATTGGCATTTTATTGAAATTACCAGTTCATTTGGGAGTAATTGACATCTTTATAATACTGAATTATCCCAGTAGAGACCATGGCCTCCCTCTCTATTTTCTCAGATCATCTTCTAATTTCTTTATATTACAGTTTTAATTCCGCCCCCCATGGAAATCTTATCTTTTCTTAGTTAAGTCAGTTCCTAGATACTTTGCAGTTTGGTTGTTACTGTGACTGTGTTTCTTTTCCTTCTAGTCAATTATTACAGGAAAATGCTATTGATTATTGTAAGCTGATCTTGTGTCCCACAACCTTGCTGAACTCCAGTATTGGTTCTCATGTTCCCTTTGTTGATTCTGTTGGATTTTCTATGTGTGTGATCACATAAATTACAAATAATGTCAGCCTGAGCTCTTTCCTTGCCATTCTTATACCTGTTACTTCTTTGCCTTTGCATATGCATTGGACAGGAACTTGAGTTCTGAGACAATGGACATCTTATCTTATTTCGAAGAGTATTTTTAGTGTTCTTCTAAGAGATAGATAGGTATTGACCATTATTAAATACTTCATTGAATATCTTGAAACATACCAGAAGAGTAGGCCACAACCTGACAGTTCACAGGGAGTATCTTAGATGCAAGGTCCCCACACCTGCCGGTGTCCATCTCTACTCCGAAGCTGTCTGGCCCCATCCACCATCTGTGCCCAGTTGCTCTCCTCTGTGCCTCCCTCACTGTGCCATGTCATTGCTTGTCCACGTGTCTCCGTGAGCTCACAGAGCCGTAACTTGTACAGCCTTAAACAGGCCTGTGCAAAGCCGCACTCAGAGTCATTCCCCTGAGGCATCCTTTTCCTCCCGTCTTGCTCATCTAGGGTAGCACTTCCAGCCAGTCGGAGTCCATCACGGTGGCTGACACATGAAATAAATGTTTATTTAACACATTAGCTGCCATGTGAGTTGTATTTAACTCAAGCTAGTTTTGAGCCCCGGCCTCATAAAGCATATGTATGTATGCGTGTCAAGTTGCATGTAACTCATGTACAGAAAACAATAAAAAATAACAAATTTGTCATTAAATTAGAAAGGATCATTTTGTTCTCAAAGTTTTTATTCTATTTTCCTAATAAAACATCATGGCCCCAAGGAAAAATTGTTTTTCCAGTGTGGCAGCCAATGTGTTAACTGAATTGATGTTAGCTGGCCGTTGCAGAAAAGAATGTTTTGTAAATTTATAAGTATGGTTCTCTTTTGGAATCAATTGTAAATATTTCATTTTTATTAGTAGTCCTTATGTTTTATTTTAGATATTTTCACATTCATTCATTCATTCAGCATTTATTTAGCATGTCTCCATGTCAGGCACTATGTCTGGGGACACTGCTATGAACAAAACCAAACCCCTGTCTTGGAGGAGCTTATGCTCCAGTGGAGCAGATGAACAATAAGCATATGATAAATAATATATCAAGTAGCCATAACTGTTCCAGAGAAAAATGAAACAGGGCAAGGAGAAAGGAAGTAGGGTGGGGATGCTGTTTTAGGTAGAGTGGTGTGGAGAGGCCCTTGAGATGACATTCAAGCAGATGTGAGCAGCATGAGTAGCTGGAGGAAGAGCCTTCCAGGCCCAGGGAAAGCCACACTTGTCAGGTTTGTGGAGCAGCAGAGACCCAGGTCACGTGGGGCCCAGCCAGCATGGCCAGGACTTTACGTTTTATCCATAGGACAAAGGAGGGCCACTTGGGGACAAGGAAGTGGCAAGATGTAACATGCATATTAAAAGGAGGATGCACAGGGGGGTGGAGGGAAACAGGGGGGCTGATTGGGAGGCTGTTGAAGGAATCAGGTGAGAAGCGATGGTCGTGTTGGAAAATGTGAGGGGCTGAGGGGCTTAGGGTTTATTTTCAAGATAGAGCTGCTAAGATTTGCTGATAGAGCCAATGTATGCCGCGAGAGAAAATTCAAGAATAACTCCAGGGCATTGGCTGGATTTGGCTTACTGGGGTGAATGAAGAAGTTGTTGACATAAAACCTCTTTAAATTGGGAGTTAGTGACTCAGGGGGTGGTCCCCTAGTTTCTGAGCATCGGGGAGGCTAAGAGCTGGGCCCCGTGAGATCACAGGACGGAAGAAATCAGGGAAGCAGGCCTGCAAAGACCAGGAGCCAGGAAGTGTGGGGGCAGGAATGGGCCCAGTCATCATGTCCCAGGACCCTGCCCCTCAAACCGCTACCCAAAAGAGCCTCCAAAATCCTACTTGGCATGATCTGACTACTTTAACTTGGCTTGTAACTTTCAAATATATTTTGATTTGCTTATGACCACCAAGTCATAAGTAAAGCTCTTCTGATTTCAATAATGTTAGTGGAAACATAAGCAGGATGTCAATTCAATTATTTGCTTAGTAATTCTATGACTATTATCCAATTTAATTGTTAGCTCTGCAGGATATGATAAATTATTTTTTAATTAAAAAAATTTTACAGATAAACCCAGTGCTGGGGATAAGACAACCTTCACTGTTATAGCACATGGCATTTTAGGTTTTATACAGTGATACTTTGGAGCATATGATTTGATGTAGAGCACAGTACATACTGTTTAATAATCATTCTACTATGTGTCTTTGATCTCTGCCCTCAGAACTGAGCACCCATGGTGAGATCTTTAATCTAAAAGGATTTATTTTTTCAGAGACAGAGTCTCTGTTGCCCCAGCCAGAGTGCAGTGGTGTCATGACTCACTGCAACCTCAAACTCCCAGGCTCAAGCGATCCTCCTGCCTCAGCCTCCCAAGCAGCTGGGACTACAGGTGTGCACCACCAGGCCCAGCTAATTTTTCTATTTTATTTTTTTAATAGAGATGGGGTCTCACTCTTGCTCAGGCTGGTCTCAAACTCCTGAGCTCAAGTGATCCTCCCGCCTCAGCCTCCCAGAGTGCTAGCCCCTGGCCTGAAAGGAGATTTTTAATTTGATGAATGTATATTCTGCAAAAGAGCATAAATTGTCATCCAGGATATTTGGTTGGTTTGTTGTTTTCTAAACTGTGCTAGCCCTTTTATGTAAGAAACGTTTCTTTTTTTCACAAATTAGAAGAAAATAAATCACTCACAAAACATTAACTGTTGAACTGAAACTCACTCACTGAGCAAGTAACTCTTCAGCTTGTGAGTATGGCCCATTTCCCCGACTTTGAGCAGCCCCATCTGTCTGCCTGTCTGTCTGTCTAGAAATAAAGATGAATTTACAAGGGGGCTTTCAAAATCCTGGATGTTTCCTGTTTCTAGTAGAATCGTATTGAGAATTCCTTTGAGGAAATTGTTGGCATTTATGTGCTCAGGGGATATTAATTCCTTAACTTAACAAATACCTATTGTGTCCTGCTCTGTGCCAGGCACTGCCCTAGGCCCTGAGGATACAGCAGCAAACGGGAGACTGATTTCCTGCCTACATTCCTGCAGAGGAAAGAAGACATTGAGCCAGCTATTTGCAAAGTTATTTAATTACTGTCATCCTAACTAGACATTAGACTCACACAAGACCTCCAAAGGCCACACTTGGCCTCACGTTCCTCAGAAGGGCCCTCACAGTGGTCCACAGCAACCAGGGACTTGTCTTCACCCCCAGCCCCAACAAGTGACTGCTCAGGAACAAGGGAATGAGGTCCACGTTGGTGGGTAAAGGGTTTCCTTTGGCATAGAAGCCCATCACCTACAAGAGCCAATATCCCCTATAGCAGCCCGATGGGCACAGCTTCCAGGGTCTTCACAAGGATACACCTGTTTACAAGAATCACTGCTCTAAAGAAGCTCAAAGCTATGGCAACCCCCACCCCCTCAGGAGTTATGGTTCTCCCAGTCCAGATGCAGCTTACCAATGGGAGGTTATTTTTACCATAAATGACATTGTTGGCATTCCACCTTTACTAGTTTTCCAGGAAACAGAGCTAAACATTATTAACTTATGGTCAAATTTGTCCTTAGAGAAGGAGAAAGAGTTGCATTCACCCTTTATGTACAATTGCGTTTGTCCTCAGCGTTGCAGAGGAGAAGTGCAGGGTGTGAAGAGCGTTTTTACCGAGGAGCTGAGGGCATCGCTGTGCACTCATTCATTATGCAGCAAACGTTCAGTGGTTTCAACATAAATATATGGCACTGACACTGTCTTCTTCATTTTGCAGATCAGTCATCATGGTGAGCCTTGGCTCTTGGATGCTGGTTCTCTTTGTGGCCACATGGAGTGACGTGGGCCTCTGCAAGAAGCGACCGAAGCCTGGAGGCTGGAACACTGGGGGGAGCCGATACCCCGGGCAGGGCAGCCCTGGAGGCAACCGCTACCCACCCCAGGGTGGCGGCGGCTGGGGGCAGCCTCACGGCGGTGGCTGGGGACAGCCCCATGGGGGCGGCTGGGGACAACCCCACGGGGGTGGCTGGGGACAGCCTCATGGTGGCGGTGGCTGGGGTCAAGGAGGCTCCCACGGTCAGTGGAACAAGCCCAGTAAGCCAAAAACCAACATGAAGCACGTGGCAGGTGCTGCGGCGGCGGGGGCAGTGGTGGGGGGCCTTGGTGGCTACATGCTGGGGAGTGCCATGAGCAGGCCCCTCATACATTTTGGCAATGACTATGAGGACCGTTACTATCGTGAAAACATGTACCGTTACCCCAACCAAGTGTACTACAGACCGGTGGATCAGTACAGCAACCAGAACAGCTTCGTGCACGACTGCGTCAATATCACCATCAAGCAGCACACGGTCACCACCACCACCAAAGGGGAGAACTTCACCGAGACCGACGTCAAGATAATGGAGCGTGTGGTGGAGCAGATGTGTGTCACCCAGTACCAGAAGGAGTACGAGGCTGCTTACCAGAGAGGCTCAAGCATGGTCCTGTTTTCGTCCCCGCCCGTGATCCTCCTCATCTCCTTCCTCATCTTCCTGATCGTGGGATGAGGAAGGTCTTCCTGTCTTCACCATCTTCTTGATCTTTTTCCAGGTTGGGGGAAGGGGTATCGACCTGCAGCCCTTTTAGTGGAGGTGTCTCATTCTTGCTTATTTGTCCCCCTTAGGCTAATAAATCCCCTTGGCACTGATGGACACTGGGAAATGTCAAGTAGACCCAGGATGCTCTTTATTTAAACCCCTTTGAGTGAGTCCTTCATGGGCCAATGCTAATCTGGGCCAGTAAGCATAACAGCAAATCACCATGGGTTCATCTAGACTTATTTTGGGTCTGGTGCAACAGGTTGGGGCTAAAGTGGATCTCAAAGAGTCCTCAAATACCATTGCCTGAAAACCTCTGGCTCTTTCAGCAGCTAGAGCTCAATATACAGATGCCCCATCTTAGCAGCAATCTCACAGCAATTTGGAGACATTTTTCTTATCCATTTTCAGAAAACCTGACAGCATTTCTGCCAAATTTGGAAAGAGGCCGCATGATACTCATTTAAGAAAAAAACAAAACTAGAACTCCTAAACTTTCGGGCCACAGGCTCAGCCCGCTGGAGCACGTGCTCTGTGTCTGCAGAGAACTGCAGCCTTTTGCTGTACGGGCTGCATAGATAGGAGCTGTTGCATCAGGAGTAAATGTTGGTGCAAGTCTAGAACTCTGGCCAGAGGACATATTCACAGGGAATGAATAACATGACACATAAGAACTGAATAGCTGCAACAGACATGAAAGGCTTCTGGGACTGAAAAATCCAACATTTGAGAATGGTGCCCTTGGGTGCAGCCTCTCATCCTGGTTGAAAGCACCTCCGCGTGGCATTCCTTTCTTTAGTAGCATGAACTATAGATAATTAAGGCAGCAGAAAATTAGATTACCTTCTAGACACTGAAGGCAAATCTCCTTTGTTCATTTCCTGGAAGCCAGAATGATTTAAACGTTGTGTGGGTGAAACCAGGAGATTTTAACATAGAGGAAAGCTGCGGTTGTAAAATCACAGTCCCCGTAGAGGATTGTGTGACGAAGGAAAAGGCTGGTGTACAGGGAAAAGAAGTGCTTGCATTTCTGTGTTTCTGTCTCGTAATTGTCAAAACCCAGAATTAACTCGAGTCCTTAGTCTCTATAATTGGCTTTTGAATCAAAGAATAGGGAGACAATCTAAAAAATATCTTGGATTGGAATGACAGAAACATGATGCATTCAAAGAAGAAAAAGAAATTCTGTTCATGTTATTTAAATAAGGTAAAATTATTCCCTGAATTGTTCAATACTGTCACCTAGCAGATATATATTGCTGTTCTGCAATGTTATTGGCTTGCACTGTGCGGGTATTCTATGTAAAAAAATATATATTAAATATATAAAATACATATTGCACATGACAAACTTAGGAGTTTTGTTTAGAACAGTTAACATGTGACAAATCTAATGCATTAACTGTTTTTGTAAGGTACTAAACACTTAATATGTGGGAACCCCTTTTGCGTGGTCCATAGGCTTACAATGTGCACTGAATAGTTTTATATAAGAATCCAAAGTGGGCACCATTAACTGGTCTTTGAAATATGCATGGACTTTATATTTTCTATATTTGTAACTTTGCATGTTCTTGTTTTGTTGTATAAAAGATTTATAAATGTTTAATATCTGACTGAAATTAAACAGGAGCTAAGATGAGCACCATCTATGGCATTTGCGGTTGCTGTCCCTGTGCTCGCCTGTCTGGGCAGGGTAATGTGGGGGTTAACCTGAACCGGGTGGCACTTTCAGTCCTCACTCCTCGGTCAAGACATGGCTGATGGTTCGTGCACCTGCTCCTGGTCCCACCCTCCTCCTTACTTCCCAGTTGCCAGCAGTTTTTTTCTGCTGCCTTTTTATTTTTTCAAGTATCTAAGTGCTCTTAGCACTGGATAAACAGCAATGGCACTATCGCAGCAGTAGGAACACTCTGGAAGCTTTTTTCTGTCTTGGATTTAGAAATGGATTTTTTTGAATGATAAAATGAAATTGAAGCTCTAAAGTACAGCTGACCCTTGAACAACGTGGGGGTTAGGGACCTCAAAGTTGATCCTTACATAAAAATTTCTAGAGTTATTTTTACTCTACCTTTTTTGCCGTTTTCCTTATTATTTAAAAATAAATTTTTCGTTGTTCGCCAATCATAATTTCTCAAAATTAGCCCACTAAGAAGACTTAAATCATTCAAAGAATAGGTATTGGTAGGACCAGAGTGAATTATATCCATCTGTATCTTTCCTGGGCCTCATGTTTTCTTCCTGTTACTTCTCACTCCTGTGAGTTGTGCTAAAGGAATTCTTACGGGGAAAAGGAAAAGAAAGAAAAAAATAAATTTAAAAATGACCAGCATAAACATAACTGAGTCTAATAATCCCCCAAAGGGGAATCTTCCGGAGAACTGTCAGTTGCCACCTCTGTTTCCCCTCCTCCCCCTCTGGGGCTAAGACCAAAGAAGTGTCCTCTGCCTTCGGAGGGAAATTGGGGTCTGTACAGCTCCCCACTCTGGCGGGAGACTCAGCGCCAGCCAGAGTCTGAGCTTCTCCAGGCTCAAGTCTTGACCTTGCTGACTGACCCAAGCGTTCTCTGATTTATTTCCACCTAAGAAAGGCAACTTCTTCTCCGGATCCCCAGAACTCTGCCCCCAGGATTCAGCTCATCTCGCACTAACCTTGTATTTCCATCCTTTGTCCCCTCTTTTGCGTCCTACCCATTTTCAACAGGAAAGCCACACCTGGTCCATGATTCACCTGTGCTTCTGTAGAACTGTCCCTCCCTCCTTGGCCTGGAGCAGGACTCTGGGCACTTGAACGTGCACATGAGTCTGCAGGTCCTGACTGTAGGTCTGGGGTGGGGCACAAGAGTCTGCATTTCTAACTAGCTCCTTCCAACCAAGCTGTAACAAGGCTCTGGTGGCTCCACACTGCAGTCTGCATCAGAAATTTCTGGAAGGCTTGTTAAACACAGATGGCTGGGCCCTACCCTCAGAGTTTTTGATTCCCAAGAACTGGGGCGAGGCCTGAGAATTTGCGTTCCTAACAAATTCCCAGGTGATTGTGCTGCTGCTGGCGTGGAGATCACACGTGGAAACCTAATGCTCTGCAGGAAGAAGATGCAAAAGAAATAGAAGGCTGCCCCCGCCCTGAGATACTCACAAGGCCATCTAAGACAACAAACGCCTGCCCGGGGAATAAGAACCTAGGAATTCTGCCTAGAAGGAGGGGAGAGTCAGGAGCTCTATAGGGTAAATGACAAGGGAGGTATAAGGAGGTAATTAACTCCCACTGTCTGAAAACTGTGAAGCACAGCTGAGTCCCGAAGCCCATCATTACTGAGAGATTTGGCTAAACTCAGGAATGGTACCCGGCCATTTGAGAACAGCACTTCTCAAACTCCGGTGTGCACACAAGTTCCC
Organism: Lepilemur ruficaudatus; assembly: GCA_963574885.1. Classification (NCBI taxonomy): domain Eukaryota; kingdom Metazoa; phylum Chordata; class Mammalia; order Primates; family Lepilemuridae; genus Lepilemur; species Lepilemur ruficaudatus. Next base: position 775 of record CAUYRT010086991.1, on the reverse strand, counting down.
TGAGGATTGTGTTAAAATGCAGGTTCTGAGACCACAGGTCTGAGGCAGACTGGAAGATTCTGCAGGTCTGCGAGCTCCCAGGTGAAGCGATGCTCCTGGTCCAAGGACCGCACTGCAAAACAAGGACCTAGAGGCCCACGTCATCTTGGAGAGCTCTTCTAAGCCTGAACAAGAGTTTGGGGAAGCACTGAGGCTCAGGAGGCTGTCAGGGGAGTCTACACTTCTCTTGTTAACGCTGCCTTCTCCTGCACGGTCCCCTGCCTCGGCCCAGTCAACAGAAGCAACCCCCCCTCCAACGCAGGCAGTGCAGGGGCTTGTAGCTTATCTCAGAACTAAGCCCCTGGAGTGGGGGGACTCTCTCTGAGGAAGTCGCAAACTCCCTGCAGCAATGCCTTCACCCCTGGGGCCTCCAATTTTCTTGAACCTTTAGTGGACTTGCTCCTACTGTGGAAAGTGCCTACAAATTCCAAGATAAGAGGACTCAGAAGGTGACGTTTTCATCTACGTGGCTTCTCTGAGATAGCTATGGGCTTCATGGGTTCAGACTGGCACATGTAAGGTGTGTATAGTCCCGTGGACAGCCCCATCAAAACCAAAGGCCTGTTTAATTGTACACTTAAAATGCAGTGTTAGTTGTATGTAGATACAGTTGGAGCACTATGTATGTACTCTCTGGACTACTTTGACAGAGTAGGTTTTTGAATGTAACAAGATAAGTCAACTTGAGTTGTAATATATTTTGGGAAATCAGCTCACTACAAATTGTGACTGTAAA
>CAUYRT010086985.1:0-11575 GCA_963574885.1 Lepilemur ruficaudatus | reverse complement strand
AGGTCAGGAGTTCGAAACCAGCCTGAGCAAGAGCGAGACCCCGTCTCTACTATAAATAGAAAGAAATTAATTGGCCAACTAAAAATATATATAGAAAAAATTAGCCGGGCATGGTGGCGCATGCCTGTAGTCCCAGCTACTCTGGAGGCTGAGGCAGGAGGATTGCTTGAGCCCAGGAGTTTGAGGTTGCTGTGAGCTAGCTGACACCACGGCACTCACTCTAGCCTGGGCAGCAGAGTGAGACTTTGTCTCAAAAAAAAAAAAAAAAGAAAGAAAAAAAAAAGTTACCAGACAATAAGAAAAACAGCTAGAAGAAAAAAGGTAGGAACCTAGGCAGGTCTAGGGGTTCTAAGCAAACAACAGGCCAGTCCCTTCTAGTTGCTGCTCAATCAGTCATAACATCACTCTGTTCAGTATTCAACTTTCAGAAAGAGGGTCTACTTGGCCTGGGCTACACCAGGTCCTCATGCCTTCAGAAGGGGATGGTAGGGACCTTGATTGAGGTCCCACCAAGACCGTAAAAGAGGTGTAGTTCCTGCAGAGCAAGAGCAGGATGCTGTTGCAAGACAAAAGAGGTGTGGATGCTGGACAGACATAAACATTAAGCAGATGCCTGAAGCACTTTGCAAAGGGAAGCATCCTCTGTGTGCTTGTAATAATTTGACAACAGACACCGAAGAGAATACTGTTAACAATCAGTAACGACTAATATAATCGTGAGTTAAAGCCAAAAAAAAGAGCAAGAATGCTTTGGAAAATAGCTGTGCTTGTCCATTACTAAAGCTTAGCATCAGAAAGCACTTAGATACTACCCAAATGTCCATTAACAATAGAATGGCAAATAAATTTTGGTGTGTTCATACAACAGACTTCACAAAATTCGAATGGACAATGTTAACTGTGTACAGCAATATGGATGAATCGCTTGACCATCATATCGAGCTAAAGAAGGGAAATACAGAGAATATATACCAGATGATTCCGTTTATAGAAAGTATAAAAATAGGCAAAACTAATCTCTCTTGTTAGAAGTCAGTGATTACAACCACCAAGAATAGTAAGCAGGGATGAGAAAGCTGAGGTCTGTAGACTGATACCATATTTGCGAAGTATATTATAATGTTTTATATATTAAAATACATTGTGGGGGTCATAGGGGTGGAATTCTCCTTTCCCCGAAAGTTCACAGAACAATCAACTCACAATTAAGGCAGATTAATAAGAGGAAGAGGTTTATTTACTGTGTGCAGGGGGAGAATCATAGAGAGATTAGCCAGTGGCATCCAGATATTTTTATAATAATCTCCTTTTAGAGGGGAGGGAGGTGAGGAATGTAGGAAATTCTGTTTAGGGGCAATAAATGGTTGCTAGGGAGAATGAAGGGATGGGGGAAAGAGATTGACTTGTAAATGATTCTCTTTGAAAATTAAATTAACCTTGAGAGACAGGTATTGTATTTAAAATGATTTGGGCCAGGTCTAGTTGCATTCTTGATTTTCTTTCTTGTAATATAGTGAGATAACAGGGAAGGGAAGGGAAGGAAAGCCAGTTGTTCTTTTTATGGGTCCATCTGGTTATACAGATAGAGGGAAAGCTCCTTCCTCCGGCCTGTTGATTTCTAAGGGTCTTTAATTCAAAATATTCTTTATACCAAGGAGTCATATTTTGAGGTGAAATTTCCTGAGGTCCTTCACATCCAATTGAAAAAAAAAAAACAAGTCAGTAATTACCCTGGAGGGCTTAGAATTGTGGCTGGAAGCAAAGAGGAGGGGAGGTTCTGGGGGATGGCCATGCCTTGAGTTTTGTTATGGGTACTGGTTATATGGCTGTGTTCATGAGATTTCATTAAACTATATGCCTATGATATGTGAACTTTGCAGTGTTCTTAATTTTAAAAAGCCTAATTTTTGACATGTATTAATACTCCCAAGTAGATATCATATGCTGTGTAGTTTAAGAGGTATGAGGCCATGCTAATGTATATAATAACCTAAATGCTCATTTTTACTTCTATGTACTCTTAGCCTTCAACAGCTTCTATAAATAGGTTGAGATTTTCTGTGAATTCTGTTGATTATGTGTTAGCATTTTATTATCATCTTTAAATAAACCAGAGAAAATATTTCTTGACTTGGAGGACATTCCTAATAGTGCTAATTTTGATTAGATAATTTTCTGTATCTGGGAATAACTTTAAAATTATTTTATGCCGGATGCTGTGCACAGGCCTGTAGTCCTGGCTGCTTTGGAGGCTGAGGTGGGAGGTTTCCTTGAGCCAGGGAGTTTCAGTTCAGCCTGAACAACGTAGTGAGACCCTAGCTCTTAAAAAAAAAAAAGAAAAGAAAAAAAAAGAAAAAGTTATTTTATGAAGACCTATAATGTGTCTGGTATTTTTACTTCCTTGACTTGCTGCTATTTTCTTTAACACACAAAACCCCTCAGAGCAAAGACCTATTTTCGCCCAAAATTCGAGGTAAAATAGGATTAAGGAAAAGGAAGAACAATAGATATCATTTGAGTTACAAGGGGTTTTTTTGTTTGTTTGTTTTTGAGACAGAGTCTTACTCTGTTGCCTGGGCTAGAGTGCCATGGTGTCAGCCCAGCTCACAGCAACCTCAAACTCCTGGGCTCAAGCGATCCTCCTGCCTCAGCCTCCCGAGTAGCTGGGACTACAGGCATGCGCCACTGTGCCTGGTTAATTTTTTCTATCTATTTTAATTGTCCAATTAATTTCTTTCTATTTTTAGTAGAGACGGGGTCTCACTCTTTCTCAGGCTGGTTTCGAACTCCTGACCTTGAGCAATCCACCTGCCTTGGCCTCCCAAAATGCTAGGATTACAGGTGTGAGCCACCACGCCCGGCCAGCCTGTAACTTTTAAGAACAAGGATATTCTCCTATATAACATACATCACATTCAGGAAATTTAAATCCCATGTACCCCCAAAATATGTACAACTACAATATATTGATGAAAAATACAAAAAAAAGAAAAATAAGGGGGTGTGTATAACAGTAATATTATCTCATCTATAATCTATATTCAGAATTTTCCAGTTGTCCCAATAATTATCTTTATACTTTTTTTTTGGTGGACCAATCAATTTTAGTCAGCTAAAATGGAATACTTTCTATATGCAAGGCACCATTAAGTGGTTTGTTCAATAAATATTTATTGAGCACCTAATGTGTACTGGGCACTGTTCTGCTTCAGTGAACAAGACTGGTGAAAATCCCTGCCTTCATGTTCTAGAGTCCAGAGAGTGCCTCAGGGGACAGTAGACAGTGGAGACAGTAAGCAAAGTCAGTAAGTAAATGGCACCCAGGGGACATGAAGTGCTGTGGGGAGAGGGAAGGATAAAGCCAGCAAAGGGAATGTGACATGTGGGGTAAGCAGAAGCTGCTGTAATAAATAGGTGGTCAGGAACATGTGACGACGGCCAAGGTGCCCGAGTACAGGTGTGGAGAGGCTGGGGAACCTGGCTATCTGGGCAAGAGCTTGTGGGCAGACGAAACAGAAGGATGGATGCCCTGAGGCAGGAGCACAGCTTGCTCCTTGGAAGAGGAGCAGGAGGGCTGAATGCAGGGAGAGGGAAAGGGAGTCAGGGAGGAGGAGAAAAGCCTTGCAGAGCCCAGGAGGACCCTGGTTCCCCTCCTGGTGAGATGGGAGCCGCTGGAGGGTTCCCAGCAGAAGAGGGCAGTGGACAGACATATATTTTAACAGGCCACTGAGAACAGACTGCATGGGTACAAGGATGGGAGCTGGGAGAAGAATGAGGAGGCTATGACAAAAGTCAGGGAGAGACGGTGGTGGCTGGCCCAGGGAGGCCTGCAGAGGCAGGAAAGCAGCCGGGTTCTGGAGGTATTTTGAAGATAGAGCTGGGGGGCGGGGATTGTTGCTGGCATGGATGTGGGGATGTGAGGGCAAACAACACAGAGTCCAGGAAGGCTCCAGGGCTTTGGGCTGAGCAAGTGGAAGGAAGGAGTTACCATTTCATGAGACGGGAAAGACTAAGGGAAAAGCAAATTTGTCTTAACTCATTTAATTCCCACAGCATCCTTAGGAGGTAGGTATTATTATTACCCATGCTTTACTGATGAGGAAAATGAAACAGATATTAAATAACTTGCTCAAACCACAGAGCCAGTAAGTGGTAGAGTTGGAATTTAACCCAGGTCATCTGGTTCTCTCAACCACTGTGCGGTGCTGCCTCTTGGATTTTTAGTTCCTTATAAGGAATTCTGCAGAAATTATTTTTCCTTCTCTCCCTTTGTCCCTCCATTTTTCCCTTTTTTCCTCTTTCTCCCCTCCCTCCCTTCCTTCCCTTCTTCCTTCCTTCCCTCTTTCCTCCCTTCCTACCCTCCCTCCTTCCTTGCTTCCTCAAACACCTACATGCAATGCACCGAGCTAGTCCTTGTGCCCAGAGTACCGTTTATACAGTTCTCTAAATAAGGAAATCTGCTTTTGGTCGTCCTGAGGGCTTCCTCTTCAGTCCTCCTCATTTCTCACTTTCACATTCTTCTTTGGTGACCCCACCTCCCTTGAAGAGCTCCTTCAGCTCAGGACCCCTGAACCTCCTCCTCTATTCGAGATTCTGCCCTCTGGCCCTGGCACCCAAAGCCCACCAGGCATATGCTTTGTGGGCACCTCCAAATTAGCAGTCCCAGCAGAACTTGCATCTATGCACCCCACACTCTTGCCTCCTCCTGGCCTTCCTACTCTGAATATGCAGATTGATTGTGTTTTTCTATAGCTCACCACTCTGTAGTGGTGCCCTCCCTAAAATTCCTCCTTGTAGCTCTCCCCACTCCCTCCTCCTCCTCTGCACACGCTGGTGTCAGAGTGTGCCTTAAAGAGTTCTGGGCAGTTCCTCACGCTCAGGCGCTCTCACCTCTGGACCCTGTGTTGCCTTGGCCTACGGCGCTTTCTTTCCTTATGGAGGGACTGGCTTTCTGCCAATCTTCCCCCTGGCCCGGGGACTAGGTTAATACCCCTGCCTGGTGGGGGAGGAAGGCGAGAGCAAAGGGGAGATGCTGAGAAGGGGAGTCCGGGTCATAGGAGGAGCTGCTTTGTGGAATGTCTGCTTGTTCAGATTTTCTCTGGGAACCAACTTCATGACTCTACTGAACCCAGCACCATGGTGAGGGACCCAGGGCAGCCAGGCCTAGATGGGTCCCAAACATCCCGTTCACCTGTGCATCACTGGCCACATGTATCCAAAGGCACAATGTCCCAATAATGAGAATATTCTGCCTTCATGCTTCAATAGGCCTCTTTCCTTTTTTAAGAGCCTGAGCTAGATCAATTCCATTGGCGCTTAGAGGTGGCATCAGAAGAGCATCTTTGGTTCTTTCCCAGAGCCGGATCCTTCGACAGGGGAGCAAAGAAGAATAAGGCGGCGTCAGCCCTGACCTGGGGGGCCAGAACTGCTTGCTCTGCCACTGGTTTATGTGTGGCCCCAAATAATTTGCTCCCACTCTCCCAGTCGTGGTTTATTCACCTGTAAAATGGTACAATAATTTTTACCTACCTCAGAGGTGTGTTGGGAGGTATAATTAATGGCGGTTAAAGTACTTTGAGAGGCACAGATGAAAGGCCTTATTTAAGTACACATCATTATTGTGATTAATGGTATTTTTCTTCTTCGAACACACCAGGAGACAGCCCTTTGGACTTAGGTCGTTAATTCCGTCAAAGCTCCTCCGATCAGACAAGAGACATTAGCGCCTCTGGACTGGCCACACAAGAGACTTGTAAAGCCTCAGAGATCTACAGCCATCCTAAAAGTGATTTTTATTTCTGACTTACCCACCCTCTTTTGACATTCTCCCAAAATGATCTGACTTGAAAAGTGGCAGTTTTTGTATGTTATAAATTATCTGTTTAATCCAAAGCATTTCACCAGGTATGAAGGGAGGGGAGAAAATCGCTCATCATTGTTAATCAATATGCTCTGATTATCCCCAACACTGGCCCTTGCTCTTCCCAGACCGTGGAGAAAACCCAGGCGTCTGCGTGTCAGGGTGGGACTGATTTCCCAAGGTGGGACCACAGGAACTCCTCAGGGGGCAGCGCTAAGACCGGTGGGTTCTGGGGTTCCTGGAGGGCAGGACTCCTACTCCTGAGACGGGACCTGCTCCCCGGCTCCCACGCAGCCCCCTCCAGTGCCATCACACAGAGCGCAGTCTTTAGTGCAGGCTGTGGTTGTCACTGAGGGTCCGCCTGACCCCCAGTGGGACCCATCAGGGGGACAGCCAGGGCAGCCTACCCAAATGCTCAGTCCCACCTGCTACTTACTGGTTGCCTGGCCTTGGGCAGGCTGCACAGCCGCTCTGTGCTCCCTGAGGACAGCACCTGTCCCTTATAAAGTGGCAAGAGGATGGAAAGAGAGGGCGTTGAAACGCCACGGTGCCTGGCATATAATAGGTGCTCCACACGTGTTTCCCTTCCTTCCCCTCAGAGGGACTGAAGAAAGTGGAATCTACTTTTATAAAGCAGTTAAGCAAATGTGAGCAGGATGTCTGACTACAGGACAGGTTTCCGGGGAGGCCACATCCGTGCAAGGCCATGACTATGCATGGTGAAGCAGGGCAGGTCCTGCCTCCCCAGCCTGGTAGGAGGAGAAGCATCCCAGTACTCAGGTTGGGAGGATCCAGGGCAGCTGCCAAGGTGGCCCTCAGACCCTCTGATTCCAGAACCTTCTACCCAACTGCTGTAGCATTCATGACACTCACAGAAATGGAAGGCATAAAGGAACTCAGGAAGGGTGAGAATCAGCGCTGTGTTTTGAAATTGTTTCAAAATTATTTTTTGAGTATTTAAAAACGCTCTCTATCATTAAACAAACTTGTTTAAGTTTCTGGAGTTTATTTATATGCATGTATTCAGAAATGGACTCCACATCTGTATCTATGAAGACATATCATGGTGGCATTAGCTGTATTTGTATTCCAGAACATTACTGCGAGGGGATCACTTTGTTCCTCTCTTTCTGGATCAGAATTCGCCCTGGAGTATGGGGTTCAGTTCCAGATACCACACCTTGAGAGGGATGTAGACAAAACAGGAGTGATCTTGGGCTTGATGCTTAACTGCTAAAAGGAATCACAGAGCTGAGACCTCAGCGGAATATTCCAGGACTCAGGGAAGACATGATCACTCTCTTTGAATGTCTGAAAATGAAGGGAAAGACATTACCCAGGGATCAAACTACGAGACTACATAGAGAGAGAGCTTGGCTCATTAGAGGGAAGACATTTTTAACTGGCTGGGCTGCACGGTGTGGAATGGACAGTCTCGGGGACAGATTCTGATCAGCTAATGTCTGGATGAACCATTGACAGGGACCGTGGTCAGGGGATCTAGGCACCTGGAAAGTGTGTTGACTTAAATTGCAAGATTTCTCTCAACTCTCCAAAATATATGATTTATGATTCTGGCATTTGTCTAAATTAACAAGCCATGTATAGAACGTATGCCAGCTTTCTATTAACCAGGATATTTGCTTGACGGAACAGTCCTTGGCACTGCCTCTGTTAATAAGGTTTACTATACGTTTTTAACTTCTGAGGACACTATCTTCTGCTTTATGCTAAATACAGCTAAACATGTGAGCATAAGCTTTAGTACTCAGCTCCTCTGCCAGGCCCCACAGAGCAGGGAAGTGAGGCCATCGCTTTTTAGCGATCCCACACTCCCCGCAACCGTCTTCGTCAGTGTAGGCAGGAGCTGTTGAAATAGTTTGACCAAAGCACTTGGTTTAGTGATGCTGGCAACACGCCTCTGAGGGCGCTCACAGGCCCTTGGGGAAAGTTCTGGAAGCAGGTACACCTAGCAAGCCACAAGCCAGTGGAGGCTCAAGGTTAGATGTGGACACTGGAGGCTATCTTGGTCCACTGTCGGGTCTGATCTGCCTTAAAGACTAAGGTGCAGGCGGCTCCGGAGTGAAGGGAAGGGTCCCACACAAGACAGTGTGGTGGTTAGGGATGTGACTCTGGAGCCGGATTCCTTGGCCAACGACTTCAGTTCTTTGTATCTCTTTCCTGATGTGTGAAATAGAGATGATAATATTATCACTTGGCTTATGGGATCTTTGAGAGGATTAAAGGAGTTGATAGGGGATGTTCCAGTGTCTTAGTGCCATATTGTCATATTGCCTTCAGAAGGATAAATGCTCTGACTTAAAAAAAAAAAAACACCATTTTTAATGAAATCAGTTGAGTGTAATTAAAGCCTTTTAGAAGAGTACCCAATCTATAGTTAAGTGTGATTCATGCTTTGGAAAATTCTGGTGTGCTGAGAAGCTAATCCTGGAATCTCACAAAGGCAAGGTATTCACTAGGTGGTTTCAAGGTCTGTGAGAAAGGAGAAAAGACAGCTAGGTTCCCAGGAGTTTCTCTCCGCAGCACCCGTTGGACTTGTTCTTCTCTGAAGCCAGTGGTCCTCACACTTGAGCATGTACCAGCATCTCCTGGAGGGCTTATTAATGACAGATTGCTGGGTCCCACCCGGAGTGTCTGATTCAGTAGGGTTCGGGTGGGGCTCCTGAATTTGCTTTTCTAACAAATTTCCAGGTGATGTGGATGCTGCTGCTCTGGGGACTATGCTTTGAGAGCCACTGTTTTGGGAGAATGAGTGGAGGAAGCTGGTCTGGGCTTCTGTTCACTCGATCTTCCCTGGGAGGGAGAAGATCAGGAGGCCAGGCCAGAGCAGGCTCTTCTCCACACACAGGCTGTGGTAGGTGACGACGTACAGCAAGAAACTCCCAAAGGCATGAAACATCCATGCTGGTGGCTGAGGTGGGAGCGAGAAACCCAGAGGCCCAGAGGTGGGCCCAGCAGGGAAAATGCTGACCATCTAAGGCAAGTTCTGGCAACACATCTGGGAAACACTGGTGATGGTTGATTTTATAAGTCAACTTGGCTACGCCACAGTACCCAGATCTTTGGTTGAACATTATTCTTGATGTTTCTGTGAAGGTTTTTTTTTTTTTTAGATGAGATTAACATTGCAATCAGCAGTCTTTGAGTAAAGCAGATTGCCCTGAGTAATGTGGGTGGGCCACATCCAATCAGTTGAAGGCCTTAAGAGAAAAAGACTGATCTCCCCAGAAGAAAAGGGAATTCTGCCAGCAGGCTGCCTTTGGACTTGAACTGTAGCTCTTCTCTGGCTCTCCAGCCTGCTGGTCTATCTCATCAGATTGTGGACTTGCCATGCCTCCATAATCACCTGAGCCAATTCCTTGAAATAGATCTCTCTGTCCTTATACACACATTCTGTTGGTTCTGCTTCTCCAGAAAACCCTGGCTAATGCAACATTCATTGGGATGTGGCCACTGGCATGTTAGGAATGCAGATGAAAATTCTTATGAGTGGAAAAAAATTTGGAAGTACGTTTTATCAACACAGTTGTTTGAAATGTTCATTCCCTCCCTGGGCTGAGAGTAGGTGGTGGATATGTCCTTAATCATGGTGTCATTTGAACTGATCTCACTCAGCATGAGTCAGAAAAGGGAAGCTGATGCTGCAAGAGCCACAGCCCTGGTGACAAAGGGGCAGGCACCAGTTTGGTGCTTTTTCTTCTAATAGATGATGCACCTATTTATTTTCTATTTTGGGATACTTACTCAGCACTTTCAGCTTCAAAGGGCCTTGCAAGAAGTAATTAAAACATTCTTACAACAGTGCGAGGAGATAATGGGTGTTATTACCATTTTATGTCTGGTAAGACTGAGGTTGTGAGGTTGTGACACAACTCAAGATGTGGATGGAGATCAAACTTGCGACTCCCTGACACCTAGGTCTGTGTCTCCTATCAGGACTTGCTTCTTTCTGAAGAAATTCACAGCTGGGGGAGCAAAGTTATTTTTATTAATGAAAAGGAAAATAGCTACCATGCATTGGTAGCTACTGTGTGCCAAGCACCATATAAAATACTCTGCATACATTTATATATTACCTCATTCAGTTCTTCCAGCAACCCCATGTAGCTGATGAGATTATCAGCCGTACTTCACAGACAAGAAGCTAAGACCCAGGGAGTGTAAAGCATCTGTTCAAGGCAGTGCAGCCAGCAAGTGAGAGTGCTGGGGCTTGAACTCAGGTGTCATTCGCTCCAGATCCCATACCTGCCTGACCACACCCTCATGCCTTCTATGAATCCTGGGGATCCACTGGAGAACAAGAGATTTGAGGTTAGTGGTTCTGAGCATTAGAGATTTTGAGCACCATTGGATCATAAACAGCACCAGGGCAAGGACTGGGGCCGGCCTGCTCACTGCTGCGGCCCAGTGCTTGGCATAGAGCCTGATGCTCGGTAGGCACTCAGGAAATACTTGTTGAATAAATAAATGAACAGTAGTAGCAGCTTTGGGAGCTTTCTAGAGGAATGCATTGAAAATAAATAAGTCAGCTTCTTCTAGCTCTGTAAGAAGCTGCAAATAATAATAATTTTGGTGCTCTAAGAATGAGGGAAACCCCATGGAGTTCTACTGTGGGAAAAGGAGTTGACTAGCTCTAGGAGTGCTCACACAGCCTGTTTCAATCCTCCTCTGGCCCAAATGATGTCTTCCTAAACTGAATACCATCTTAAAAAGGACAAAAAGGGAGTTTATTGGGGTGTGGACAAAGGAGAATTGGTCACCTTCTGTTTGCCCACCCTGGTCCTTGGGTAGAAGGTTTTGATGGGCCTTTTCATGCTTCCCTTTGGACCAGATGTGGTTTATGGGGCACTGGGGGTTAATGGACTTTCCTGGACAGTACTTTGGTTGGATGGGTTACCATATTTTATCTCCCAAGAAAACTGGAGAAATACTATTGAGATTCAATTTGTCATGCCAATAGGATGAGACAGCGTCCCCTAAAACAGCACAGTCTGTGACAAGGACTTGAGCTCTTTTTATAGTGTTTCCCCACCAGTTGCTGTCCATTAGAGCAGGACCAGCTCTGGCCGCACCCCCTTCCCCTGCCTGTTACCTTGGAATCCAGAGGTTTATCTCTCATTGCTTGATTCCTTCCTAAGACCCAGGTACTGAAGAGGAGGTCTACCTGTTCTTGGCTCAACCACATTATCTCACCAGGTAGGGTTGGTTGAATACAATTATTTATAATTAATGATGTATTTTAGTTAATGATATAGTTTAAATTAATGAATATTTTTATTGTGATTTAATATCTATAACATAAAATTTACCCTTTTAATAATTTTAACTGTACAATTTCTTTGCATTAATTACATTCACATTATTATGCAACCTTTACCACCATCCATAGCCCGAACTTTTTCATCATCCAAAACTGTAACTCTGTACCCATTTTAATGGGTACAATAACTCCCTATTACCTTCTTCCCCCAGTCCCTGGTAACCACTATTTTACTTTATGTCCCTTGAGTTTGTCTTTTAGTTGATTTTCTCTCTTTTATTTTTTAGTTTTTTTTTTTTTTTTTTTTTTTTTTTTGAGACAGAGTCTCACTTTGTTGCCCACGGCCAGAGTGCCGTGGCGTTAGCCTAGCTCACAGCAACCTCAAACTCCTGGGCTCAAGTGATCCTTCTGCCTCAGCCTCTCAAGTAGCTGGG
>CAUYRT010086984.1:0-73212 GCA_963574885.1 Lepilemur ruficaudatus | reverse complement strand
CTCACAGCAACCTCAAACTCCTGGGCTCAAGTGATCCTCCTGCCTCGGCCTCCCGAGTAGCTGGGACTACAGGCATGCGGCACCATGCCTGGCTAATTTTTTCTATTTATTTTTAGTTGGCCATGTAATTTCTTTCTATTTTTAGTAGAGACGGGGTCTCGCTCTTGCTCAGGCTGGTCTCGAACTCCTGACCTTGAGCGATCCTCCTGCCTCGGCCTCCCAGAGTGCTGGGATTACAGGCGTGAGCCACCACGCGTGGTCTTTGGTATGGTTTTCAACTCTCTCTCTGCTTCCAAAATGATTTGCAGTACTAAGCTTAAAAAGAAATAAATGCATTTTTGAGCTGTGACCATATGCTGCCTCGAAACATATCCTTATCGTTGGCATTTTATACGTTACTCTAGTGCTAAAATCTCAAAATCCTGTATGCATGTTTTGGGATTTCAGATGGACCCTCCTTTCTAATTATTTCACTCCATCCTCCGTAGCAGTGTTAAGGTCTGAGTTTAGAGTATAGCCTTAGCATCTCCACTCCAGTATCTCTAAACTGCCAAAAACTGAAGTAGTACCAGTTTAAGTTGGTAAAGTAGAATATGAGTTTTGTTCATTGTCACACTCTTGTATTAGAATGGAAGATGTGCCAAAAACAATGTAGGGGATGAGTGAATAGACATCTTTAAATGGCTAGTGATCTGCAAAACTATACCAAATCATTGAAATCATATAGTTTGTTTAAAGTTGTTTGTGTGCAAGTACCTCATAACTTAAAACTATCCAGAATCAACAAATTTCTCTTCATTCTGTTCTATTTCTAAAACTTCTCACTAACTAGCAATCCATCTTTATTTCTATATTTCATCAAATCTAAAATACCCTCAGTTTTAAGGGATAGCATTATTTTTATGCTATACAAGAAGAAAGAGAAAATGGTGCCAATTTTGATGTGACGTACTACTTTAATGATAGTCTTTCATGGCAATGCATGAATAGGTAACACTAGTCTTCCATTGCAGGTCACACTAGTCTCCTGTTGCTTTCAAGTTTCCTTCATCTTTTCCATGGGTTTTGGTACTTTTTCCTGCTGATACCTTCCGTGGCATGCTTGAGACAACCCGTTTGCCTGAATCTCAGTAACAAACTATAACATAGCTTCTTTAACTTGTGTCTTTCTATCTTCAATCTGGTAAAGTATTTGGATTTTGCTTTGCAAAGTAATATGTAAATGCCAAACAAAGACAAATGTTTCCTTTAGTAATATAACATTTATGCCTCACTGCTCTGTTTCGGTGTCTTCATGCATACACAGTAACGTATCCTTGCAGTGCCAAATTATAGTGTAATCTTTTTGAAAACCATTTAAATGGCAATTAAACAGAATACTCATAGGGCAAACAATGCCTGTAACTCAGTAGAAGTGAAAACAAAATGAATAGTCTGACCAAGTTTATGCATGTACAAGAACATGACAGTTGTGCCATGAATACTGCCAAGTTGTCAGTAATTTTAATATATAAATGTTAAGATATATCCTGATGTCAGGGATGTTAAAATGTGGAAAAAATAACCTTGTCAACAAAGTCTGCTAATCTGTGCTCACTTAGTCTCATGAACCCTAACCTGCCTACCTTCTTTATGTATTCATCTACCCATTCGTTCATACAATCATTTATTTTGTTGGACTTCAAGCTCTAGGAGGGCAAGGACTTTTTCCGTCTTGTTCTCTACTATATGCCAACCACTTAGGACAGTTTGTGATACGCAATAAATCTGTTTGATGTGTATCTGTAGAAAGAGTGAATGAATACACTCCCATGGAAGGCATAAAGACACATCTAGTAGCTCATAACCCTCCTGCTAATTAGAACACATATTCTTAAAATTATGACATTGACAGGAATACATAGAAAAGGGGAAGAGGCCAGCATTAAGTCCTTGACTAAGTTTACAGAGTTCTATTCAAAATATTTGATACCATTACAAAACTAGTTCAGGAGAGAAGGAATTCCACTGCAGCTTTTATTGATCTTTGGCCACTGAGGGAACATGTAACAACTTACATCTTGGTCTCATTGTATGACCCAAAATTATTAATTACTTGAACTCTTCCAATTTCACATGCTTGTCCTATTGTACATTTAACACATACCAGAATTAACAGGGAACGGTTTTTTCCTTCAGTAGGCCCCTCTGAAACAAACTCAGTGCTAGTGACCTTGCCTGGAGGTACCTCTCCAAGAAGATATATATCTACTTAAGTACCCTACCTTACAGTCTTTCCATTTTTCAATCTCGGAAAGGGCCATCTTTATGGTTATTTAAAAAAAAAAAAGACAAAAAATAGATGAAAGAAATCTTTCTGGGCAATACAGATCTCCATCTGTCAGTGCCTCTGCTTCTTCACTACTGCCTGCTCAAGCAGAGTGCACTTCTAGACCAAGGATGGAAGGCTAGGTGAAGAAGCCAGTGGAAGGAATGACAAGGTAACTGGTTTAGGATTCCCGAGGATCTGTAGTGAATTAGCATTACACAGATAATCCCATACTCTGACTGCAGCAGCCAGACCTGCAAAGACACATCCAGCTTCCAGCCAATGAAATGTGGAACCCCTGTACACATATCTAACAAACTGAGATCATGAGTGGATTTCAGTCTGCTAGCTCAGGACAGGAGAAATGATATGGGCAGAGTGTCATTACTGCCTGTCCCCACATACAAGTCAAGTAATGTGGCATGGTGGTAGGTGCTGTGAAGGGACATGAGAGACAGCCCAGAGCTGGCTCTTTCATATAGTAGAAAATAATTATTTATTAAATATTTTTTGTTATATACTGAAGGAACTTACTTATAAGTGTTTTTGTTAAGTATTGTTAACATGAGCCAGACAAGGTAATGTAAATGACAAAAAAAAGTTTTAAATTTGTTTACTGAACACAGAGGGTGGGATAGAAGAAAGACAAAATAATCTGAGCTGCCAACTCTATAATTATGTGGGATGTTTTAATGATACCCAGGATTTGTTTTAATCAGGTATGGTAGGACATGCAGACACAGAAATGACTGTCATGAAGGAAGAAATTTATTCTTCTCACAGTCTTCTAGAAGCAAGAGGCACAGCACATCATGCTGCACAGGGGGGCACAGCATGCCACACGGGGGACACATGAGGAAGCACCAGCATCAGGCAGGAGGCAGGGCAGCAAGGGAAAACGTGGGCAAGAGCCTTATTGTAGTTTCCGTGGGAAGGAATGAGCGAGGCAGGATAAGCAGGTTTAAGATTGGCTAGTTTGAATAATTTCAGCAGACTCTGAATTATAAGGGCTGTCCCTAGTTGTCTGAGACCTGGCCCTGGGGTGACTAGGGAGGGGCATTAGTGGCCCAGAGTATGAGAGCAGTAAAGGAGGTGGTGGAGCATGGGCTCTGGATTTGTTAGTTTGCATATGAAGGTGTGCTTGCAGGTGAGTCCTTTACTATCTCCAGACATTGGCTAACCTTGGGAGGGGAAGTCCCACCAGGTCAGCAAGCCCCCAAGATGTTAAAACATCAGAACCCAGAAAATAAAATTCATGGTTAATACATGAGGATTTTTTTTAAATGGTCAGCTAATGAATTAGTTCTCATGTAAACATGGGGCATTCAGCCAAATGTGCAGAAACGCCTAGCTCTGGGTCTGACACATGGTATTCACTCAGTAAACATTAATTAAATCTGAGTCGTGGTGCCAGATGGTCCAACCATTGCTAACACTCAGTCCTTGATGGATACTGTAGTCAGGTGTGCGGTGTTTATCTTGAGGAAAAGACAAAAATGAGAAACTATACATAAAGTATCCCCAGGTGAAAGATGAACCACCCAGGATAAAAAGGAGGCAAAACACTGAAGTCTTTTAAAGCATTAGTGAACCCATAAACAAATACATCTTTACTTGAAAGGTCTTAAAATCTATAAGATAATTATATGTCTGGGGTAATTCTTTATTTAGTATGGATTTGGAATGCCAATAAAAACCAGGAAACATGAAGGTTACATGCAACTTTTAAGAGGCATGTTTCTCAGAGTAAAATTGGAATTGTGAAGTGAATTGTGTGCTTCAGATTTTGTGCTCAGTAGTAGGCTTCTAAATGTGAGTTACTCAAAACACCATGACACATACTTTTCTTTTGGACTATGTGTCAGTGTTAATCAGATGATAAAATGATATGTTTACGCACATATAGTAACAGTTACTTTTTTTCAGAGTTATATGAAGGCAATTAACAGAATACGTGGTAGGGACGTGTTTAAAATGTGCCTGTATTAACTCTGTTGGAGGGTGACAGTGAGAAGGATGAATGTGGGGTTAGACTCAGGACATTACTTATAATGATGAATGGCAGGAGTGCATGAAGGTGGGAGTGTTAGGGCTCACTGCTAAGTAAATTAAATGACTTGTTGCTATGGTCAGCCTCATGATTTTTCTTTATGTAGTTGGTTAATGATTATAGCACCTTTAAAGTCTGATCACTTTTCCTTAGAATCTTGGCCATGCACCTGAAGAAACAATAATGAAAACATAAACAGGGGGTCAATCTAATAATCTAAGAAGGGTAATTCCTTCACAGTGAAAACTCTGAGATTCCCCTCTGCTTACAACTGCTTTCACCTTGTGATTTTACACACATCTCCTTTGCATTGTGTAGGAGCTAATCTGTGCTGATGGAAATTGCATATGAACCTCTTCTCACTAGAGCACAGCTGCTCCCCCATTGTGTTTCCAAAATGCCATTGTAACTGTTTAATTAAAGTGGCAGTGTTACCCTAAACTGGCCAGTGAAAGGATTTCTGCCTGGCTTATGTTGCTGAACTGAGTTTGATGTTGGTCAGGACAGTCTGTGCCTTTGTCCACACCAGTGAAGCATGTCTCTTAACCTAAGAGACATTTTTCAATCCAGGCTTCCAGGCCTTTTAACAATTCCATACACAAATAAGGCCCATGTAAAAATGGAGTATTCAGTCACATGAGATAATATGCAGAAATATTCACAAGTTCTTGTCTTCCTGGAGCCTTTTCTTATATTGATACTTATAAGTGTAACCTCATAATGGTCATGGGTTGCGGGGAGAGGTTGGAGACAGCCTTCCTGGAGCCATTCTAAGTATTTACATTCTATTAATATTTTAGCTTTAACCTTTATGAATTTGAACTGTGCTCATTTGGAGATGGGGTGGGAAGAGCCGTACCCTGCTTATCTTTTTAGCCCAAAAACCTAGCAATGTGCCTGCAAATGGTAGGAGCTTAATAAATGTTGGTTGAGTTAAAAAAGTATTGGTTGGCTGGTTGACACAGGAATTCCCACCCTTTTTTGGTACAAGAATTTGTATTTATTATGAATAAAAGTCCTCACAAAATATTTTATAATCTGATAGTTAAATCATCTAGAAAGAAGAATCAAGAACATCAAAACTGCTTTTTTAAATACAAATTGAAGTCATGAAGGTAACCTTGCCTTAACAGATTAAAATATCTATTACAAGTAACTATTACTAAAATTCTGTGATGTTTGATTGAAAACTTGACAGATTAAAAATAATAGTATAGAAATTCCATATTTTGATTATTTAGATTATTTAGTGAATTTAATTTAAAACATACAAGTGAGCAATAAAGCCTTGACGAAAGAATCAATTACTCAGTGAAGCTTGCTAGAACACTAGAATAACAGTTTGAAGAAGAGGAAACAATAAGAAAAAGAATAACATATTTTGGTCATAACCAAATAGTACAGTAAATTTCAAATAGGCCATAGTGTTAAATGTTGAAGGGCGGGAGAAAGAATGAAAGAAAGAAAGCAATGTATTTATCCAAAGTGAAGGCAATTAAGATTTTTCTGAATATTCATGTCATCTTACAAAAGAAAAATGCATTGGAATAAAGAAAACTGAGAAATAATGAAATATAATAAGATAATTCTAAAAGGTAAAGTGACAAAATGAGAATGAACCTTAATGATGAAAACTTATCTAAGATATGTAAGGAATTGATGTGAATATGGGATATGTGGCATTGAGTACTCAGACTTTAGTCCACAGTGATTGAGGGAGATGAGCAGACATTTGGGATGTGGAAATACAAATGTTAGTTCACCACACGATAGGTCCAGATCACAAAACACATTAATACTAATTGCCACCACTTACAGGTGTAGCTTGTGCTTTGACAATAATCAAAAGTGATTTGGAAAGTTGGAATTCTGTGTCGCTGATTTTTTCATTTGTCAAACTAGTTAAACAAAAATAACAATCTTTGAACCACCACTAAAGAAGGTAAATTGTAGGGACTTTATTCAGATACCACTTGAGGCAGAATTAACTATCAGGCTTTTCTTCTTTTACTTTGATGTCTTTTCAGACAGTAGAAACAAATCCAACAAAAGACTTTAGTTTGGACACTCACCAATGCTAGTGGCACATTAGACAGTGTTTCTACTTTAGTCGTATCTCTTAAAAAGACACTTATCCTAAACAGTATTGAAGGTTTTGAAGTTTGATCTCAATCCCAAGAAATTTTCACTTCAGCATTGTTTTTCCTCCATGGGAGCTGGAGATGAAAACTCTATGAGTACCAAATGGAAATGGAGAATGACTTTCCTGACTATCAAAATTATCATGATAGGGGTTGTATGTCCATGGAGTCATGGCTACCTTTTATTGGGTATTTTTTTGGAATGAAAAGATCTTTGGCTCTGACTTAGCTGGACTTGCTACCCCTCATCTACAGAATGAGGAGAGAATCAGTGACTGTTGAAGGCTGTATGGTTGGTAACCCTTTGAGGGCTTTACCTTCTCTCCTTATATCATTTAATCCCCCACAATATCCCCCTGTGCGCTAGACCCTGTTTATTGTCTCTATTTCACAGATTAGGAAACTGAAGAACAGAGAGGTTAAATATTTTTCCCAAAGTCGCCCTGATAGCCAGTGAAGAAGCTGGGAGAAGAACCCAGAGCATCCTCAGAATTATACATTAAAGCACCATGGTGTGTGCTTTGCATCTCTCCGCCTTAGCTGCCTTGTCTGTAAAATGGGGCAGTTCATGTCTACTAGGCAGGTTTGTATGAGTTTTCAAGATAATCTGTATAAAGTATCCAGCACACTGTGGTACAGTTGTTATTGCTGCTTTTGCTGCTTTTGGAAATGACTGTAATGTAACAGTCTGGTGAAAGTCACAAGCATTTTTCCTCTCTCAGATTTAACCCAGCCATCCTTCCCTAGCTGTTCACCATCACACATCTGCAGGAGCTTCCTTACTGGCCTCTGTAAGTTCAGTCTAGAACCATGCCTTCTCCACCAGGACCTGTCTTTTCTTCCTTACATGGAGAGACTTGATGAGTGGGAAGCAGAAGTGGAAAACGAAGCACTTAAAAAGGGAGGGAGAAGAGCGCATAGCAGCTTTATTCTCTGCAGTAGGTTGCACCCACTCAGCAGAACAGTGGAATTAAATTCAACAAAAGTAGAACATGTGGAGAATTTCCACTCAATACTCTGGTGCCAAGATTGGGGAACTATCATTATTTGCTATCTTTTGAGTACTTGGTATGTTAGCTTCTCCAGTAAGAAGAAAACAGTAGGCAACCTCTAGTTTACTCTTGAGGCACCGACTACGTAGAAAAAGTGTATTTAATGACAGGCTCTGCAAGATCTTAAGCAGTTAGAAGATCTTATACATTCTTGCAAATATACTGTAGCCAGTGAAGCCTACATTGTATCCTCCTGAACTTTCCTTAAAGAGAACCTGGGGCAGCCACTAGTTTTTAGAAAACAATTATCAAATTATTTTTCTTGTTCTCAGAAGTCCAACACTATGTGTATGTGACACCTGATTAACACATTTTTAAATACATTTTAAAATACATTTTTAATGTCTATACATTTTAAAAATATATTTTTACTTTGCAAGAAATATGTGTTAATAATGTCAAAAATTCAAAGATTTAGATAAGCAAATAGAAGAAAACAAAAACTATCCATAATCCCACCTCCCAAATATAATCATTATTTACATTTTTGAATATTTCTTCCCAGATTTCTTTTTTTCACATATAGATATATTGTTTACATAAATTGAATCATCTAATATACTGTTTTATAAGCTGCATTTTTGCATACAACAATTTATACCAAATATATTTCCATGATAGTAAATCATTACTTAGATTTTTAGACAGACGGAAGTCATCAGACCTTGATTCTTGTGTTTTGAGACACTGGAAAAACCTCCATTCAGCCCCAAGGTTCAGGACTTTATCCATCTCTACATATGACATACTCCTTGCCACATGGAGTTTTCAGGTCACTAAAGCTTGGTTTCACCTGGTAAGTGAGACCTTTGTATTTAGACTCCTGCCTGTGTTCAATATTCTTGTCGTCATGCACATCCCACTATTTTTATAACCTACAAGAGGTCTCAGTTATCCTGGTGGTTCTGACATGGAAGTGAAAATGAGTTTTTTCTGCCTTGCATCTTCTGGTAGATGAATGGCAGGAGACACACAACCCTGCCAACTGGCCTCTTAAAACCAAGCCCATCTGCCCATAAAAACTACCATTCGGAATGCTGACACCCTCCATATCTTATAATTTCCATTTCTACAGCTGGCTCTCAATTATTGCTTCTCCTGGGAGCCAAGATGCCAAAGATAATTGAAACTCACAGATAATAGCCAAACTTCATGATAGTTTAAATTTCCCCATCAATATTTCAATTGGAGCCACTCACAAATGAACTGATTTGAGTTTCTTTATCCTCCTCTCCTCTTTTTATTTCCCCCTGATCAGCCCCTGATTCAGAGCCTAATGAGCAATGAAGTAGCCAAAATTGGGTTGCCAGAGAAACAAGCAGACCAGCCTCTGAAACCTCCCTGTCAGTCTCTGAAACCTCCAAGACTGCACTGAGAGTGAGGAATATGAAGCAAGGTGTGTGATACCAACAGAATCAGACGCTATTCCTTCTTGGCTATTTATCCAAATATATTGTCCAAGAACACATAGCTTGTTTTTCTGCTATCAAAGTTCTCCAAAAGCCCATCGAAGCTCTTCAAATATGTTTCAATTAATTAAGGTTATTTCTGTTTCTACACTACCTTGACCTCTTCTTTCTTCAGTTTGCCTCCATCCTACCCCCAACATCCTCCAAAAACAAAAACAAAAAAATACATACACATGTATAATGTGTGTATGTAATATACATATATAAAATACACACATATACACATTTTTATATCAAAGTCATTCTCTAGCCATATATATGTGTGTGTGTGTATATATATATATATACACACACATATATGTGGCTAGAGATAGGGTCTTGCTCTGTTGCCCAACTTGAGTACAGTGGCATCATCATAGCTCACTACTAGCCTCCAGTGTTTTTATTCTCTTGCCTTCCCTACTGTGGAGCACTGAGCCTTGAACTAACTCACCAGCCACCACCTGTGCCCAGGCCGGGCCAGCCCCCTTTCCTCCCTGGCCAGCGTGGGGCAGTTGCTTCACCTCTTTGGCCCTCTCTCCACCCTTCCCTTCCTCCCCTACCTTGAAGTCTTGGTTGCCACACCCACTCTTCTTTCAGCAGTTCCGTTTCTCTTCCCCCCGCCCTTCCCTTGTGTATGATGCCTTTTCCTATTCCCCTGATATTTTTGTCCTCTCAGTGACAACATAAGATGTATCTGAAAGAACAAACTTTAAGACCATCATGGCCTTTTCTGTGACCATCACAACTGTTAAAAGTTCCCTTACAGCACTACTTGTTTAAAGAGGTTTTTTGTTTGGTTGGTCTTTTTTTTTTTTGGTATTTTGCTCTGTTTTGTTTTTTTGTTTCTTTTTCTTCCTTGAAGTCATTCTTTCCTTTGGCTTTCAAGGCACTCTTGCAGCTAATTGGATTGTAATTCTAAGAAAGGATTACTGCCCTCTGGTTACATCATAGATACTGAGAAGGACCATTTTGATGTAGGCATTGCAGAGCACATATTTCTGAACATGTTCTCCCCATCTTTGCTTTATAAGTGGCTTGTCCTTCAGCAGTAGTGGTGATTTGGGTCCTGTGGGACTGCTCCAGTCTATTTGAATAAGCTATCAATAACATTAAAAGCTTTCCCAGACACTGACTTTGCCAGCACTTACAGGCTAGTGCAAATTGGATGAGTGCCTTTTTGGTGTTTTCATTTTCTCCTCAGTGTTTGTTAAACATTTGAGGCATTCATCAGAAATGACAATTGGACACAAGCACTTTGTAATATTCACTTTTAATTGTATTTTTTACTGAAACCATAGAACGTGATTTCTTCTTGAATTGTGTCCTCAGTACTGGAAAGGAATACTGGAAGTGTTGAAAAGAGATTATGTGAATTACCCCCACTTAGTAGAAGACAGTCAGAGCTGGCACAGCCCCATAAGCTTCCAGCCAGGGTTGAATGCTGAAGGCTGTTGATTAGGAGTCAGAGAGAGAAAGAGCCCAGAATCTGTGCCATCCTCTCATCTGACACCCAACAAAGTGCCCCAGGCCCACTAACCCAGCGAGGGGCTGATGCCAGCTGGATCCTGGACTGGGAAACAAGAAACACAATTCAAAGCTAACAAGGGCCTGGGGTAAATGGCCACAGCACTATTGATTTTATCTGGGTCCTGGTTGAGATTCAATACATCAATGATTTCTCCCTTGAAATCTTTGTGAAACATGGGCAAAATGTGTGTGCTCTTTTCTTTTCCTTTCTTTTCTCTCCTTTTTCTTTCCTTCCTTCCCATCTGTCCTTCCTTCTTTTCTTTCTTTTGAAGGGAGTCTGTATCTTTGATCAGTTCTCAAAGGAATCCATGACTAAAAGTGCTTAAGAACCACGATTGTAGATATTTTCCTCTTTAAAATAGCCTCTTCTTTGCTGATGGTAAGCATGTTTTATTTAAGTTGCTCCTGGAAGGGAGGAAGTTTGATGTGGCTCCCTCCACCGCCAAGTTTAGATACTGGGGGAGATAAAACATTTTAAGCCCAAACCTTTTAATTTCCTCAGCACTTAGTGAATCCAAGAAGTCACAAAATTAGAGGGAGGATGCTCTGGTGAGGCTGAACAGCATGGAAGGTGATACTGTCATGCCCAACATGGTCTGAAGGCTGCGGGAAGATGCTGAACTGTGGGCTCCGTCTAACTTTTATTAACAAATCTTTATTATTTTGGCTCCAGTGGGCATAAATTCCTACAACTTTAGTTATAGCTCTGAATAGCTATAGGTCCAAATATACCTTCATTATTCTAAAATTCTAAAATATACCCTACGAATACAGCCATTTTAAAAATTTATGTTCTTTTGGATCATAAATGCAGTGAGAATTTATTACATTTATTTTGTTTTCCACTCAGGACATAAATTCCTCAAGAGCACTGACTTTGGTCTATGGAAAGAGTGTGTGCTTGAATGACATAAATAAACAGAATCTCCTTTTCAAAAGTGATTGGCTGCAATAATATAAATCAAAAGGAAATCAAATCATAATCAAGTCCTGTACATATGCAATTAGGTTTTGGGAGTTTGAGTATTGTCCTTTTGTGTCACATGCTGTCTATGATGAATTGACCCAATAAACGTACAGGAAAAGTTTCTGGATTTTTGTGAATGGATATACTTATTTTCAAAACTTTGCAAGGTGGTCTCCATTTTACTTAAACACATATTAAATAAGACAACATGCTTCACTAAAACAAGATCTTCATTGAGGATTAACCAACCAAAGCCAAAGAAAGTGAGGAATGACTGATGTTAATTAAATCATCCTGCAGGTGATCCTAAAACATTACTGCGTAAGTGCCAAATAGGTTCTTATGTTTACAAATAGAGCACTTTCTTTGGCATCAGAAGTAACTTAGTGTATTGTTTGGAGAGTTTATGCTTTTTTTTAAAAAAAAAACACATTTTTTTGTTGTTTTGTCACGTACCATTTCACAATTACAATAAAGCCTCGTCTATCCATTATGATAGGGGAACATGTTCCAGATAGGTTAGTTTTTCAGGTGGTTTAAGTTCCAATTTGGGGGGAATCTTTCTAAAATGAAAACACACTCCTCTGTCTACTGAAGCAAATGCTGAAGTGAACTTTCTCATTTTTAGATGGTTTGTGCCATCTGTGTGAACATGGTGATGTGCCCTCCAGGGCTGTAAACCTATGTATGCGGAACCATTTGTCCATTAAGCCAAGTTTCCCCAGATGTGTGTGCTTTCTTACTTATTCTCTCTCATTTTTATAGACCTGTGTCCTCCACAGATTGTCATGGTTACTTTTCATACCTGCCACAGTATCCTTTAATATACAACTGCTTCCTACAGTTACCTGGGTGTTTCTGCACCTCTCCAGAGAACTTTAAAAATGCTACACTTTAAAAAATATGGGAAAAGATTTAGGATTGACAACATCGAATTCAGGACAATGACACTGGTTTTAATTCTTCTCAAAGTGTTAAAGGATAGCTTCTGGTTCATTATAATGAAATTGGTACATTTTCAATTTTTAAGTTTGAACCCTTTAACAACTGTAAGTGCATAATCCCTTATACAGCTCTACTTGAAGTCAGTCTACTAATTGTACCTTGTCCAAAAATCTCAGCTTAATTGCGTTGCATATTGTATATTGTAAATAATATGAGTGACAAAATAATGTAATTAATAAAAGCCTAAAGGGAAATAAAATGAGGGTTTTGATGAGCTCACACCACTCTGCATATAAATGTAACTTTCAGTAAGTAGAGAAAGATTTGGATATATTTAGAATTACATGTTTCCCAGGTATAAGGAACTGGCCACACACTAAAGACGAGGACTTGGTTTATATGTAAATATAGATATGAATATCAACAGAAATAATCTTGCATAGTATATGCTTAACAATCTGAAAAAAATTATTTTATTTTCAATTAACTTATTCTTTCATGGAATGAAAACAGTATCTTCAATATTGTCAAGACAGTATCATTCAATATCTTCAATGAAGACAATATTTTATTACACCTCTTACAATTTTATTTCACAATGCTCTTTTCAGCATTGCAAGTAGATACATTTTCATGTATAAGAAATTAAGTTTGCTTGCTTAAAACTTCTATGTAGTTGTGGTGGCAGTAGGTAGAAATAGTTAATGAGATGCTATTTGATTAGATGAAAACATGTTTCAGTTATGTAGAAAAGTCTGGTTACTACAGAAGCTTCCACTCTAAGGGAAGCATTTATTTATTTCTTCTTTTTTTAGTTCCAGACTAGAGTTGTTCATAGTCTTTTTGTGTTTTTTCCTTTGTGAATGCCTATCACTTGGAGATACGGCAATTGTTCGACAAAATTGATTGCCCTGAAGGTTTAAATCAGATAATTTAGGTCCCCAGGCCATTCTGGACAGAAATATTTAGTTACCTTTCTGTACTAATCAAGTTCACAGGACAGTTTACTATCATCCTTTTCCTTTTTAGGTTTATTTACAGAACAAAATTTTTGTTTTTCTCTTAAACTATCAGTCCATTTGATTATACATCAACCAATAGTTTGTAAGTTCAATTTCCCTGATGTTTACCAAAGTAGCACTTCTACCCACCTCCCTCGCTTTACAACAAAGCATCCTGGGGTTTATTGTGCAAAATCTCTGCCCATTTGGATCCAACTTTGAGGGTGGGTGAGGACAGGCAGACCGTCCACACAGTGGCCACCAGCACAAGCATTTGATTTGGGGGCCAACTTGGAAGGTAGTTGAGCAATACAGATGCAGCACTGTTCCCAACTCCCCACCCTTCTCTAGAGTTAGGCCCTTGCAATGATGAGGTCTGGTGAACCGCAGTGAAGAGGGAGATCACACTGCCAGGCAGTAGAACAAGCGTCAGACAATTCCAGGCCTTTGCTCACATGTCAGATAGCTCGTCTCAACCCCAGCAGCTTGACCAGGACCTGGCACATAGGAGGAACTTTGTTTTCTTATCTATAAAATGGAGATTATAATGCCTACTTCATAGGTTTTTTTTTGTAAGGGATAAACAAGAGAGTATGTAAAATGCCCAGAGCTGTGCTTAACACATAGTTGGCTCTTGTTATAAAAATAAAGCTGGAAGCTCATAACTAATTTAGCTATCTCTTATCCAAGGCAATTTGGTCTCTCAGTTGGGGATGATGATGGAAGGAGAGTGGAGGCCTTAGCTTTATTATTTTTAAGTTGTCTCTGAACTGAATGCTCTCAAGTGGCTTGGATCTGATTGTTTTTTGAAACAAATGTCATTCAGAAAAAGTTGAAAACAACAGTGTAGATTCCAACAATAAAGCATTTCAAAAATCTCTCTAGCATGTATGAGAAGCAGGCTTCCCCTGTGGACCTGTTGTCAGGCCGCAGCTTCCCCTGGGAGAGCAGGCCACTTCTTCCCTTTGGGGGCTGAATGGAAAATCATGAGGCTCTGGGTTTGCAAATGAGAGCTTTGTCACAGCACCACTTAGCTGGTTCAGGTGGGAGCCTGAGTAATCTAGATAAGCCATTTAGATGAAGTAAAAAATCAATAGGTCAGCGAGACCCATACCCAGAGCTAGAGTGACGTGACTCCTCCAGTGTCATTACTGTTAGCCAAAGAAGAGCAATCAGAGAACACCCCTCTGTCTGCCTTACTGATGGGGGATGGTAATTTCATCACATGTGACTTTTGATTATAAGGCATTAATGAGATCTGCAGTGAGGGGGAAACGAACCTCAGAGAATGATTTTGGGGAATGTGTATGTGTTTAAGTGGCATCCTAATGATTCATAAATTACCCAAGGAAGACGTTTTAATCAGCTAGACTATGCTGGCTTATCAACATCAGGGCCATGTATTGTGTTTCTGCATTTCTAATTTGATTACCTGGAAACTAGTATCATTTAAACTAAAAGGCATCCACATTTTGTGTCTTTGTAGGAAAAAAAGGAAAGAGTAATGATACTTTAGAAAATGATCTGACTTGACTTTACCCAGGAAATGATCTTTTCTCACTAATTTTTCATTCCAGCCTAAAATAGCCGTGCCTATGACTCTATAATTAGAAATATAATATTCAAATCCAGGCGCTAGGAAAAATGTGAGACTCATTTTGTCTACGCTCACATGTGCTGTATTTGTTTGGTTTATTGTCTTCTTGCTCAATGAAGGAAATTTATTTAAATGTGAGTGTCAGAAAAATAAAATTAAATGGTTTACAGAATTTACCATTTGGGGTATATTTCATTTTTATGCTAGTTAATTGTGTTTTAGGACATCAGACACAGGAAAGGTCTTTGCGTATACTTACATAATAATTTTTTAGCTCACCTAAGTGTTGTATTTTGAACCCATATGACAAGTAAATACTTCTACCCTGAATGTCTGAAGGGAAACTACTCAGCGTGATTTCCTGTGCATAAAAGTGTGTCTCAAACCACTCAAAACATGAAGATTATAAGGCCTTATAGTGCTGTAAAGTTGGTTTTGTGTTTAGATCAACATTTTATTTTTTCTTTTTTTTGTCAAGGCTCTAAACTTTAAAATGTGATTTAAAAGTGTTTAAATGTTTAAATTATTCAGGTTTATCATCATGGACTTACATAGACCTTAACAATGTATAAAAAAATACAGTTATAAATATAGCTTTGAAATTTCAGGATACTTAAGCCTATAGTGTAAAATACCAATTTATGCTTAATGTCATATTTTTGAGGGGCTATATATCTAAGCACATTCATTTATTTTGTCTCAATACAGCAACTTTAAATCAATTCATTTTGATTTAAGATTATCCAATCCTAAGGTTTTAGAAATTAACTGCTCCAAAATAGCATACTGTTTACTAAAAATAGTTTTTAAAACATATAATCTTTATAATGTAAAACCTTATAATCTCTTACAAATAATCTTTAGTAGACACTATTCCATAGGCAGACTGTGGCCTGCTGCTTGGACTTGATATTACAGTATTGCAGACAATGTTTTCTAAGACTCTACAATGGATCAGAAACAACTTTTATGCTGATATATAATTCTAGAAGAGTATGAGGTTCCTTGGACCTCAAGGCTACACTCTCAGAACCCACTCCCATCCTAGAGTCCACTCGCTTCTCCACTAGTACACACCAGCTAGGCCCAGAAATCAGCCAGGGATGATTAAGGGCAGCATCATAAAGGCAGGTAGGAAATGATGCAAGAAAAGTACAAGACAGAACTCCAGCCTTTGAATAACTCAAGGCCATTGAAGACAGAAGTTGAACTTGCAAGAAACAATGAATGAACAAACAAGATTATATAAAATTAAGGACTCAATTGCATGAAATGCAAAGTTGTTTTCATGTTCTTAGGAATGGACTTAAGCAGGGCTGATTTTGTTACAAATAAAGAAAATCAAGCTCTACAGTTCTCTGTAGTAGCAGAGAACTTCCCTGGTGGGTTAAATATATTAATATATTGATATGATGGCAAGACTGGAGCTTGGTACTTCTTAGTATTCATTCATGATTTTAATGGCTGTAGCATATGACCCTAGGGTGGATATCCCTGAACCACCCTAAATTGTGTACTTGACACTATGGTGGTTTAGAAAAAGCTATTTGGTATCAGCCGAGAAGCTGCACTTTGTCTTAGGTGAAGCCAAGTGGCCTATATAGAAATGTGTGGCCTCGTCACAAAAACTACATGATAAATAAATGTTGGTCTATAATCCTCCCAGTAGTGGTGCAGGGAGGAGAGAAACCCTTCCAAAAAAAATTTATTGCTGATTGCAGCTTTTCTTAACTCTAAAATTAACAGTAAAAATGTGCCTGAATCAGATTTAATTGAACCAGATATCCATATCCACATGATTGAGAGCAAAAATATGATTATGCAAGGAGAAGTGTGTATCACGGCGCTGTTGAGAATGCTTTACCACTACCTACCTTAGTTTAGGAATACCTTAATTTAGAGAATGTGCATCTTAAAATCTCTCTGACTGAGAGAGATCCCAAGTAACCAGTGGGCTACATTGTCAGTGGCGACCAGGAGAAACCAGTGTGGACTAATTGCACTAAATGGTTTTGGTTACTTTAGTGTCTGTAGTAGTCTCCCTACTTCACCTGCAGTCATTTCATGATCATGAATTCCTTGCCAAAGCACACCATGAAATGATGCTAGAAATCTGGTTTCATGCTTGAATTCACCTTTTTTCCTTATCTAAGTACTTTTCAGTGGGGACAATAACTTAACACATTGAGTTCAGTATAAACAGGAAATCTGGCAGCAATAACTGGACTAAGGACTAACTTTGCAAAGCCAAGTTTTAATGAGTAATTTGTGAAGTAATTAATCAGGAGGCTGTTGTCCCTAGAAAATGAGGTAAGTGCACCCCACACTGACGTGGTATCTCTTTTGGCTGCCTGAGGGCACAGTTTGTTATGGGCTGACTGTCCTCCGTCCTTGTGACTAGTAAGCTTCTCTTACTGGTGACCCGCCAATAAGAGAGTGACCCAGAGTTTCCAGGATTAAAGAAAGTTGTGAATTATGGAGCCCACTTCTTCAGTCTTGCAAAACTATAGGTCATGAACTGTTGATGACCCAACAGTGGATCAGAAAATCAATTTAGTTAGTCAAGGCTGCTATTTCTAAAAAGTTAAATAGACTAGACGAAGAATATCAAAGTGCATCATGTGTTTTAAGGTTAGATATTTTGCAAAAAAATATGTACATGTAAATATGTGTATACCTATGTAGGTATAGAATTATGATATAATATGTATTTCTTACCATGGATCTTGGTTACAGAAGTTCAAAAACTATTTTTTTATTTAATTTTTTTGAAATATGGAAAGAATATTTTTCCAATTTTAGATATAGTCATACAAGAGATATTTTATTTCTTTATGCATAGGAGAAATAACACCCCTAGGGGAATAATGAATTGATTTAAAGTTGCTGTGTTCAGATATATAGCCCCTCAAAAATATGACATTAAGCATAAATTGTTTGATATTTTACACTATAGGCTTAAGTATCCTGAAATTTCAAAGCTATATTTATAACTTCATTTTTTTATACACTGTTAAGGTCTATGTAAGTCCATGATAATAACTCAAATAATTTAAATATTTAAACATTTTAAATCACATTTTAAAATTTACAGTCTTGACAGTAAAAAGAAAAAATAAAATCTAATTAAAAAGGTACAAAGAAAGTCTACAGATTCTCCCAAGCAGCAGCAAACACAACTGGGCTATTTCAAGGCTGCCACCAATATTTTTTCCCCTATATTGTCACAGAAATTCTATAAAGCCCTGTTACTTTTAGTATTTGTGTAGTTTTCTTTACCTTCCACAGTGAAACATTTATTTCCTTTGTTTTTCATGAGGGTGGGAACATTTTACTTTAAAGACTTATTATTTTTACTTAAAATATGCAAAACAGTGAGGCAACATAGTTAGGAACACACACTCTGGAGCCAGACTGCTTGGATTATGTGAGCTGGAGCTAGCTGTTTAACCTGTCAATGCCTCAGTCTCCTCACTCATAAAATAGGTAAAAGATCAATGTCTATGTTAATGAGGATTAAATATGTAAATATTTATAAATTCTGGCACACAGGAAGTGCTCTCTGAGTGTTTGCCATTGCAATGGTGCCTACTGAGCCTTCATTCCTTCAACAAATATTCCCTGAGCTCCCAGAAGATCAGACACTGGACAAGGGATAAAAAGGCAGCCTCTAGTATCCCAAGAGTACACTGGGCAAATCAAATTTCTGGATAGATGAATAGAAGTAGTGATGTAGAAAAGTTAATAGTCCATCTGGTGATGAGGGCAGGTGTGCTGAGATGGACAGTGGGGGTGAAAAATCTGCTTTTCTAATGCTATTTGATCAGTTGACACAAAGTCCAGACGTTGACATTTGTTTTGGATTTTCCCCTCAGCAATGCAGTCTAATTCTTGGCCTTTTCCTTCCTTTCCATAGTCTTGTTTTTCTAAGAGTTTAGCCTTAATGGAGCCATTGAAGAGCTGGGTTTATGACAGAGATATAGCTGATCGCATAGGACTTCACTTGGCAGGTATGCTTCTCTCAGTGCTGATCCATGCCAAGCACATGCCTCCAGTCAATTGGCCTACCTATTGGGGATAGAAAGAATTACTGCTTTAGTTTGCACACTTTTTTTCTGCCTGTTCCCAAGTTGACGGCTGCACTCATGAAATGCTCCCAACATTCTGTAGTCATACTGGATACGTGGCACAAATCCTCTAAAGTACATTTCACCAGTGAAAATGTACAGTTCTGATTTCCCAGTAATTTACCAAAGTGTGTATTTACTAACAAAGTCCATCTTACGAAATGGAAGTTGTGCGTTGAGAGCCAGGGTTGGGAGTAAAGGAGCCCTTTCAGGGAAGTGGCAGAAGTCTCATTTGTTAATCACTTGGTAAGTCCCAACTATGAGCATCCAAATATGAATCAGATGCCCAGGGAGCTCATGGTTGGGTAGGGGAAACATATGTGGCTGCAAATATTACAAGCACAGTAATGGAATCACAAACATATTTCAATGGTGGCTCAAGGGAGGGAGTGGTCAGTTATGCTCAGGGTGGGGAAGTGCTATTAGAGATTCCCTATGAAGTAGTTACCACAGCAGCACATATCAACTGAGGACCTGCTGCACACGGGACATGGCACCCAGGGGCTGTATTACACACCAGATGGGACAATAGGACGGTAGATCAGGAAGCCCACGTAGCCACATCTGGTCCAGCACTGTACAACAAGGCCCTCTCTGAGCTGATATTCCAGCTGAGGTCATATTCCAACCATCAGCGTACCAATATTCATGTTATTTCTATTTCTATAGGGATGGTTTAGAAGTTATTCCCCTCACAACCGAAATTGAGAGTGTTTGTCTTATAGAAATTGTGCAAGAGGTGCTGAAGTAAGCAAATGAAAAGTAAACCCCAATCCGAAAGGTCACCAGCGTCAGCAGCAAAGCAGAAACTTGATCCAAATAGAACCATGGAATGTTAACAATGGAAAGAAACATGGACAGAAGCTTTGAGAAGGAGTGTGATGTTGAGTCAAATGAGAGATGATTAATACATGCAGAATAAATGCAAAGCATTGAAACTAAAAATTAGAAAGTCAATGTGATGCAAAGGGGAAACATTATGATAAAGAATTTGAGTGACTGAATGAAATGGAAACTGACTTATTAGGTGGGAGAGACATAGATGGAAGTTCAGGAGTTCCATCTGGGAAAAAAGGAGGCAGTTAACCTATTCTAAGTGAGCCTTCTCAGGCTGGTAACAATAATGTTGAAGGGAAGGGGAGCAAGCCTCAGTGAGAGAAATAAGGGGGTTATTTCCAGGTTGGGATTAAGAAATCAAGATGATTAAATCAATCCAGGATACTGTGTGTGGAATGTGATGGAAGCAATGAGAAGACTGTCTTATCAAATTGCATCCTGAGTAGGAGACAGCCCCAGATGGAGGTGGTAGGGATATGTGCAGATTATAGAAGATACTTGGTTTCAATAGTTCAGGAAGGTGGCATGAAACCAAAAATAAAACAAATAATGAGAATAACAACTACAACAGCAAAATCCTAGCCTGTGGAGGCCTCTGCATATGTAAGCTTTAAGAATAAACTAAAGGGCATCAGGTTGCCTCTTTCCAAGCCACACCAAGCATTTGGGTGTGCCCACTTTCATTTTTCATGAGTCAGGAAAAGGTACCAGATCTAAAAATAAAACAAAGAAGACCCCCCCGAAAAAGTGAATTCACCAGTCAGGAAGAATCAGGTTTCAATCATTTAGTCATTAACTTATTTGTATTCTTTTTTTAAATGGCCAACCCACTCCTGATCTAGGTTCACACACACACACACACACACACACACACACACACACACAAAATTGTTCCATCTCTTTCTCAAAATCTGCCTGGGATGCCAGATTGTCTTTACAAGACTTCTCTCCAGATTTCAACAAAAACAGGCACATTTGGATCATTAAAGGCCATAATGTCCAAATTTTGTGCACATTCTGCTTGTTTTGCTCCTGCTGGAGCTGCTTCTTATGCTGGAACCACTGTTTACTTTCCTCTGTAGATGTCATTTCTTTGGAATATATTTGCCAGGGGATTTAAACATTGTGCGGTAGAATATTACTTGATATTAATAGCATCAATTGTATTTATGAATTATCAAATGTAAAACGTGAAGCACAAATTGCCTCATTTCTACTACAGAATCAAGCATCCTTCCTGCTGTTCAAGTTTGCATTCTCCGTCTGAATTCAAGGTAATTAGGCAGTGACATGAATAATCAGTCAGAGGCTGGAAAAGTCATTTCAGCCTGTCGATGCAACATGGAGTTGCTCTGACTTTGTATCCCTAGGGTGCTAATGTGACCCTAAGGAATCAGAAAAGTGGAACCCCTCTCTTTTGTATAGGTTCCAGGAAAATGGCAAGTTATTTAAGAAAGTTGTGGAACCTTCCATGAAAATACATCTTCAATACAATTGAGGCTGTGTGGCCAGAAGGGGCAAATCAATGAGAGTGGAGTTAGAGGAAGATGCTAAAAAGGGGAGAGTCAGATGACAGGACTGAGCAGCCTCAGGGGAGAGTCCTGATAAGTTGTAGACAACAATCTTGGTCAAGTTACATTTAAATTGTGGATGAGCTGCCTCATAGAAGATGCTGCAGAGATAACAGAGAGGCAAGGTTCTGCAGGATGAAGAGATCTGGGGTGGACAAGAGAATTGGGGAGCTAGAATCATAGGGTGGATGATAGAATTTGAGTACAGGTAGTCAGTAAAAAAGGCAGGTGGTAGACCAACAGTAAAATCTATTTTAAAAAATTCACACAAGCAAGAAGCAGCAAAGTCTTTAAGGCTATGTCTACATTAAACTTGCAAGTGAAGTCAGAGGGTCCAGAACATCTATTAGTGTTCACTGCAATCCTACAAACTGGAGTTCCCCAAGAAGTTTTTGAAACGGATGCTCCGTCTGCATTCCAGGTAGGATATTTTGTGGTGGGTTCTGTTTACTTTATGTTTTGATTCCCTTATGGGATAGTCCACCAGAGTGCATTCTGGAACTCCATTTGATCTTTAGACCATTGGGTTCCTTTGGGATCTGAAATAGGAGCCTTCTAATGAGTTTAAGTTTATAAATGACCTGCCTTGAACATGCAGTTGGAAAGATTAATGAGAGATCCTGGTATGGGCAGTGCCATTGAGAAAATTTTAGGGGAGAGATTCAAGCATGAGGAAAGTCTGAGCTAGAAAAACCCACCCGTAGTTTGATGAGGGTAGAGGTAGAATAGAGGCAATTAGCCTTGTTCACAAGAAGTCAGATGCTGACTTTGATTAAGAAAATTAAAGGTAAATAAAGCAAAAGCTTTTATTTAAAAATGTAGTAACATCAGAGAAGAAGATGGTAATTATCCCAGAATATACCACAGGTTTCTGTTAAAGGGGAAGAAAAAAAAATGAGTGTTATCAGGAATAGCCATTGGGTCAAAAGAGGCTTTTGTGAAAATTAGTTTGAGAAAGTAACATTCTTAAGTGATGGCATAAATTGTTGTTAAACATTTCCTACACTTTCTTGTCTTTTTATTTAATTACTGTGACATATGTCAGGGCATTAATAATTTTGTGACATTAGTTATCTGTCCAAGCTGAATATTATTGATATACATGTATATATGTGTGTGCATTACACAATAGAGCAAGAATGTGAGCCTGTAACTTCTGGTTCAGTTTTGAAATTCTTAGGCTGGGTTCTTTCCCATTAATAGAATTTAAGATATATTAAATAGTAACGAACTGATTATGTTCCAGTCCTTGGTATTGAAATGAGGAAACAGTGGGGTTTTTTTTCCTTCTTCTTATTCTATAAATAAATTGTTGTGTGAGTTTAAAATTTTTCTACTCTAGTAGCATACTAGAAAATTCAGGGTGTTGGCAGAATGAAAGACCACTTGAAATTTTAGCTCTGAAATAGACTCATTTTTTCCTTGCCAGTATAGGCGAATCTACAGGGACCTTCTGTTGCCAGTCAAATGGAAAAATCCTATTTTAGAAATCAACCCCGACTATTTTTAAATAGTTTTCAGTCATTACTTAATCAAGGGCATAGCTCTTGATCTGCTATTCAAAGGATTAACGCAAATCTGGGCTTTAAGTGAAATGTCTACAAATGTCAGATATACCCTACATTGAAAAGACTAAGTTGTGCAGCTATTATAATTAGTACTGGAGCATCTGAGATACATTTGTATGACATTGGCCATTTATTTTGAGATTTTTTTGGTAAATGTTTTCTTAAACACATTTTAACAATTGTTTGACATAAGGTATCATAAGGGGGATCTAAATTCAGTTTGATAACTTGTTTACATCGAAGTCTCTATCTATGCTAAATAAAGTCTGCATATGGCTAAGAGAGTGTTTAAAGTATAATGTGTCAAATCATGACCATGATTGATGGATGACTGGACATATTTCCAAATATACCCATACCTTTAGCTTAAGTATAGTTTAATTGACTGCAGATTGAATAACGAATGGAACTGAGATGTAGTGGAAACTTGAAGCTAAGTCAGATAAAGAGCACTAGCATTACCTTCGCTGTGGACCAGAGTGGAAGAGGAATCTGGGATCCTGATGTCGTGATAGCTAACCCCGAAACTTAATGCTCAGCGTATGACGAGACCGAATTGTGTGTATGCACAATATTTAAATATATCCATTGAAAGGACTCTCTGTGACTACATATGAGATATACACATTACAGATCATAAGTAGATAGTTAGATAGTCCTTTCAAAAAATATAGAGAATAGAGCAAGAACATGGGGGGGGTCGTGTGTGTATATGTGAATTCTATGGATGGATGTGTGTATGCATGTATATGTGTGTACATGTATATGTCTCAGATGGCTGGAAATCATTCTCAAGTTGTTTCTCTGCTTTTCAAATACATTCCTGCACAACACTGAAGTTGTAAATAGTTATAAATACCCCTAGGCTCAATAGCATATGGATGAGAGCCAATTCTGGGTAGATAATGCCTGAGCTTATTTATTAAAACATAGTTTTGCTTTTTCTTTAACAGTTTTCTTTAAAATAAATAAAGGCCATGGAAAGCTTTTCCAGTGATTTTTTTTTTTTTTTTTTGCATGTGAAATTAATTGTTAGCTTCAGGCCATGTCAGGGGGAAGGCATCACAGAACCGCGGGACCAAATAGCTGTCCTGACATTAACATTTCCAACTTTGTTAGCATTTCTAACATTTCTAACTTTGAAATGTAATTTCTATAGGATCCCATGGCTCAAATTTGATGTGTTCAGAACTAAATCCGGAATTTTCAGATTATCATGAAAGTGAAGTTTATTTCATGAGGAAAAACCTTTTGCCTAAGTGGGAACATAAGTTCTGAGACTTCACTATTCATGTTTCAGGGTTTATCTATGATATTATAATGGCTATTTCTAAATCTGTACCTGCTCACTAAGAAAATCTAGAGTTGCTTCTAAATTAAAAATACAGTATACATAGTGGTAGGAGAATAAAGATACATGGTCTGGATGCAGTGAGTTATTTCTAAATATTGCCTTCAAACATAACTGTAAATATATTAGAGGAAAAAATATTAATATTAAGTGATTGATATAATTAGCCTTTGGGTTGTTATGAATGCAGTGAAATCTCAATTAATTCGTGCACAATTTGGAGTTGATTATTTAAGTGAGACATTGGTATAGTCTTCAATTTCTATATTTAAAATGAAATAAATAGTGTGGACAGTAAGGAGCAATATAATGAGTGCCTCTAAGAGGAAGGCTCCACATGTATGTTATATAATTTAATGTTCACAAGTAGCCTCTGAGGTAGATGATATTATCTGTACTTTACCAATAAGAAATCTGAGGCTCATGGTTTAAGTGACTAACCAAGGTCATGTATCTGAGGAAGTAGACTGAAGATGTGAACTTGGGTACTGTGCTTTTTTTGAGTACCAAGCTTCTTTCTAAGTTGCTTAGGAATTTTCATTCCTT
This sequence comes from Lepilemur ruficaudatus, assembly GCA_963574885.1. NCBI lineage: Eukaryota > Metazoa > Chordata > Mammalia > Primates > Lepilemuridae > Lepilemur > Lepilemur ruficaudatus. Next base: position 48,173 of record CAUYRT010086984.1, on the reverse strand, counting down.
TATTCAACAGATGTTTCCTGAGCAACAGCATGGGCTCACTACGCTAAGCATTATCGTTGCAAGCAATATGCTTATTACTCTATTTATGAATCATTCTTATCTGGACACTAGAGCAGTTCTCTCAAGATGCTAGCACTTTCCTAGACTTGCAGAGACTCTGTATATACATTTTAAATATTCATATCCTAGTAATTTATACTCTTCCAGACTCATGCATATCTCCTGCTAGTCCAATTAGTGCTATTTTACTGTACTTAGTTTTATGTGTTCATGAAATCTCTTACTACTTAGAGTGAGTATTTGCTATAAGTTAGGATTAATAAAGTCAAGACTTAATAGTAGCCACTTCCTGATAGTATTGTCAGCACAGGCTCCTATTGAGCTTAAATCCTGGAAATGTTGTCACATATTGAGCCGATGCTGGCACAAATGAAAACCAAATAGACTTTTAGGTAGAAATTCTTAGAATCTTTTATGAGTGTCAGGTAGGAGGAAGCAGCTGTGAATATAGATTATTTTAAAAACTAAGAGTGAAGTTGTTCTTGTGTTTGTGCTGCCAGCTTCATGTTTCAGAAAATAATTGGCTCTTCTTAAGGTTAAATTCAAAAGAATGTAATGCTACCTTCTCGGCTCTGAATTCAGTGAGCTTTTAGGTTCTTAGAGATGTCTAAAATATTTCTCACTTATTTAGTGAAACATAAACATTATTCTTATTGTAATGTACAGGAAGGCTTAGCACAGTTCCTGCCATGTGCAGACAATATTGCTGTTTCATCACTCCTGTTAATGTTAACTGTGACTTCTTTAAAGCCTCTCTTTAATCTGTGAGAGACACTGAATTCTAAGTGCCCCTGTGAAATGGCAGTGAATGGAATCAGGCAGGAGATTAAGCAGAACAGAAGTTTTATTGACATAACTAGACTTGAGCATATACGAGAGCTGTCTGGAAAGTATCCAGCCATGTAATATATTCTCATTATATTAATGATGGCTAAATACTTTCTGGACAGCCCTTGAATATTTTGGAAAAAATTAGCTCGAGATGAAGAGTTGAAATATTTGAAAAGATGTCTAGGGATTTGTTAGCAATGTATAGTCTACCACACCATTTTTATTACACACTTTTATCTTGGAAGAATGATGGAGTTTTACAATAATAAAGGCTTCCCCAAGCCTATAATAAGCTGTTTTCTCTTTCACTACTGCATGAAATTTCTGCTAACAGAGCTGGCCATCATTTCGTCTGTCCTGTTACCCGTTTCATAAAGCATGTCCTTTTGTGTACCATGACCAAAATGGAAACAACTCCAATGAAAGCATCACACATAGTGGAATGAGGCATTGATGTGCCCATTGGAAATTTCCTATTTTATCTACTGGTTGAATGTCAGTCCTATATAGAGTGATCTTTTGTAGAAATAATTTATGGACCTAGAACCCATGGCATCAGGCTATTGGGATCATAATAGAAAGTATTCTTTATAAAAATGGGTCAAATTGGAAAAAATTTGAAGTTTTTGGAGAAGATAGAATAAGAGAAGAAGGGGAAGAAGAGAGAAAGGAGGGAGAACAAAAGGAGACAAAGAAAGATGAGCATCTATAGTGTTAAGTGAAGTTGGATGCTACCCCCAGGATTTTCTCTAATAGTTATATTGATAAAAAAGAATGACAATTTGTGCAATTACCAGATTGCACATTCAGCTTACACATCTATGACTTCTACACATCTAAAATTAGAATCTCAATTTTAATACATCTCATTTGCTATGAAAATAGTAGTAATTTAGGTGGTTGTCTTTGCCACATACACACACAGAAAAGACCAATTAGAATGATTCCCTTGTTCTTGGCTTAGAGCCTTTTGTCCAAAACATGCTGGAAATTAATAGTGATTCACTTATTTAATTAAGTTAGAAGACTTTTAAAAAGTAATTTATCCAATAAAATCATAGACTCATGGCCACTATGAAATGTTAATTATGTTAGCAGTCATTAAGCCTTTAGCAAAAAGAACTGTGAAGAGTATTTACATGAATGGATTAGATTTCATTTTAAAGTGCATTAAGTAACATAAGCCAATATGAAAAACTTACATTGTAACTTACCAAGTACCTTAGGTTACGCATTAACTGAAAACAGAAATTTGCAGTAGTACTAAAGTTTCAGAGCAATCTTTAGGTATGTTGTTTTAGTATATCCACTGGAGAGCAATAAATGTGTTTTAAAATGATATAAGACCTATGATGTAAGATTTTTTATGTGACCTGCAATTTATATAAATGATCAATTTCCCCCTTGGGATTATTTCCTTGCTTAATAAATGGGGTATGTGGGTATGCATTATAAGAAGAAATTAATGACATAATTCAAATTGCTAATTTTCTTATGGGGAGAAAATTCCAGATATTCTATGCTAGAAGAAGCCCTACAGCAGTACTACCCAATAGAAATGTAATGAGAGCCATATATGTAATTTTAAAATTTCCAGTAGATACATTAAAACAAGTAAAAGGAAACAGGTGAATTCATTTTAATAATATATTTTCTTTAATCCAGTATGTATGAAATATTATCATTTTAATATATAATCAACATAAAAATATTAATGGGATTTAAAAAATTCTAAGTCTTTGAAATCTGGTATTTTATACATATGGCACATCTCAATTCAGATAGCCACGTTTCTTGTGCTGGCCACATGTGGCTGGTGGCTGGCATACTGGGCTGCACAGCTCTATAGTAAAGACTTGCAGGGCCAAGAAGATGTGAAAAATGAGTGAAAGAGGCTACCTGGACCTATAGCTGCAACTTTCTACATGGACAGAAAGTCCATGCTCTCAGCTGAGCCAGTTCCCGCCTTAGCCCTAGTGTTGCTAGATTTTCTGAAGCCAGAAATCCACAATTCTATAGGAAATTTCTTGATATTTAAGTGTCGGCAACTAATTCAAACCTTTCAAAACATCATACCTGGCTGGCCTTCAGGTTGCCAGTTTGTGGTCTCTGTTCGCATCATTTCAATTTTTAAGCCATATAAGGATCTCTGACTCATCCAACACTCTGTATTAGGGTTTGGTGAAGAAAGGATCCTTTTTTTCACAAATACACATGTGTTTGAACATATTTTTAAATTTATAGGATGTGTTCCACACTGGAGTCTACTCAGTGGCTTCCCTTGCCACCTTTCTGTGTCCATAGAACCTACAGCCTGAAAGGCTCTGGGTAAAGCACTTCATTGCTCTAGCTCACTGCATCCCCCTTTTTTCCACATCCATCCCTCTGTAACTATTTGTTCAGTGTCCCTATTCCATGTCAGATGCAGGCTTCTGGAGGGCAGGCAGAACCTATCTTGTTCTCCACTGCATTCCCAGCACCTGAATGAAACGAATAACTTAAAACCCAAGAGGAAGTGTTGGCAAGGCTGTGGGGAAATTGGAACGCTTGTACAGTGCTGGTGGGACTGTAAAATGGTACAGCTGCCATGGAAAACAGTTTGGCAGTTCCTCAAAAAATTAAAAATTGAACTATCAAATGATCCAGTAATTCCACTTCTGGGTATATGACCAAAAGAATTGAAAGCAGGGACACGAAGTGATAGTTGTACACCCATGTTTATAGAAGCATTATTCACAATAACCAAAAGGTGGAAGCAATGCAAGGTCCACTGATGGATGAATGCATGAACGAAATGTGCTATATACACACAACGGAATATTACTTAGCCTTAAAGGAAGAAAATTGCTACATATGGTACAACATGGATGAATCTTAAAAACATTATACTAAGTGAAATAAGCCAATAGTGAAAAGACAAATATTATGTAATTCTACCCATATTAGGTCCCTAGAGTGGTCAAATTCATAGAACAGGAAGTAGAATGGTGGCTGCCAGGGGCTAAGGGGAGAGGGAATGGAGAGTTACTGTTTCATGGTCACAGAGTTTCAGTTTTGCAAGATGAAATGAGTTCTGTGGATGGATGGTGGTAATAGTTGTGCAACAATGTATATGTATTTAATGCCACCAAACTGTATGCTTAAAAATAGTTAAAATGATTATTTTATGGCATGTATGTTTTACCATAATTAAAAACAAATAATATTTTTTTAAAAACCAAAAAGGTTAAATGACTTGTCCAAGACTACAATGTTGTAGTCTGGAGCTTTTAAATCTATCCCAGGCTATTTGTAGCATTTTTTGAGGTAGCAGGGTAGCAAAGGAAGACCTCGGAGCTGGGAAACTGTACACCCAGATCTTGGTAGGTCACTTGGTGCCTTAGCACCTCAGTTTGCATGCATGTCCAGTCCTGTTTCCGGAACCAACTGACCAGTAAGGTTAAAATGACAAAATGAAATATGTGTGAGAAAAATATATGACCTAGTTTAAGCTGGGCCAAATTTATTATATGCTGGGGATTAAGAGATTTTTAAAAATCTGGTAATGTAGGGTAATGTAGCAAATGTGCAAGGACTTATTGAACTGATGCCCCAGCAAAATCATTCCCCAGTTTAATTAAAATGATTGACCAAGTATAAAAGTTTGCCTCAGTCACTGAGCAAGTTTGTTTCACTTTTTTGTTATCTTTATGATGATGATGATTTTATTTTATCATCTTCTGTGTGTGCTGAAATGCCTTCGGGTTCAAATTCTTCTTCACTTCCTCTCAGAGTAAAGTGAGGTGGGAAGAGAATCCTGTGTGCAATTGGATATCTAGTGTCAAAAGGCAGCCCCTCCACCCCCCAGCACTACATCTTCAGTGACCTTTCTGGGCTCGGTAGCTATGTGAATATCTGTTTTTCACAGTAACCAGATTTCAACAATTAGAGACAAAGGCACAAGCATTTAATATTTCCATTTTCTAGAGATTTGCTTTGTTAGGAAAGCAAGACTCAGTTTCTGTCACATGTTGTATTAAGTCTTATTGTCGAAGAGGACATTATCTTGACATCAAGAAAGCAAACAAGATTCTATACTAGTTCTAAATCATAGATGGCCAGCCCAGTTTATCCACTCTCATGTTTTAAAAATGAACACAGCTCAATGCTTTACAAGTTGCTACTTACAGTTTCTTCCCATTGTTTGAGAGCCTTAAGTCATATAGAATAAATTCAAGGTTGATTAAAAGAACTGAATGTAGAAAACAAAACTGTAAAATCAAAAAGAAAACATATATGATAAGCATATCTTAGTTTGGGGAAAAATTAAGGCATAAAAGCAATGAAAAAAACTGCAAAAGAAAAAAACTGCATTGTTAACTGTAACTGCATACAATTTCTACGTCTCAAAAATATAAAATGTAAAAATAAATTAGGAAAATACTCACAACAAATAAGATAGAAAAGGGTAATATATAAACAAACCTTTCAAATCAATTTAAAAAACATTACCATCTTAATAAAATGATGGACAAGGGACATGATTCAGGACATGATTTTGCTTTTTAAAGAGTAAATGTAACTGGCTAATAAATGTGAAAAAGTCATTCTTTTTAGTATTTAAAGAAATTCAAACTAAAATAAGATGAAGACAGTTTCTACTTGTTAAATTGGCTTTTTGGAAATAAAATAACCCTTAATACTGGTCAAATTACAGGGACTCATTCATATACTGCTAGGAGGAGTATAAAGTGATACAGCCTTTTGGAAAGTTATTTAGTAACAGTGCTAAGAGTTTTAAATGTGTAAAAGTATAAGTAATTGTACTTACAGGAATCTGTCCTTGGAAAATAATTAGAAATGCCTATAAAGATTTATATATAAGGATGTTCAAGTAGAATTATTTATAGTAGTAAAAAAATTGAAGATCACCCAAAGGAACAACAATATGGAATTGCTTATATAAATTATGGTTCATCAATGATGACATTAAAAATTAGGAGTTTAAAGAATATTTATTAAAATGGGAATATTTATTAAAATGTGTTCAATGTGAATTGTGCACATTTGTATTACGTGCCCTTGTGTAAATGTTTAACAATAGAATACCAGTGTTGTTAAATATAGATGTATGCACTGAAAAAAGATTAAATGAAAATCGGCAATGTGTTAGAAACAGTTCTCTCTGATGGCCAGATTGCAAGTAATTTCAATTTTCTTTTACTTTTCTGCCCATTCCAAATTTTTTAGAATAGAAATATACTATTTTTATAAATAGAAATGAAATTTTCAAAGAACCAAGTTGCTCACAAAACAGATTTATTATGGAGAAGACTCTTCATCTTACTCTATAAACTTTCTCCAGATTCCATCATTTATTTCATAGTTAATGACTGACTCCATTTATATCCCCATATCCATCAAGTTACCAAATTCTACCATCTTTCTCCTCAGTGTTCCCCAGACTTGGCCTTGCCTTTCCCCTCCTGCAATCTGCCCAGTAGTTTGGACCAGGTGCTCATTACATTTGGCCTGCTCGACAGCCTTCTCTGACTCTCCCATGCCCTCAGGTTGAATCCTGAACCTAGCCCAGCATCCAGGATTCTCAATAGCTTGCGCCTCATCTAGCTTCTCAGGCTAGTCCTCAAACTCCCTTATACACATCAACCAAACTGTCCCCTCACACCCCTGTGCTTTCACATGTCTACAATGTTCCTTCTGCTAGCATTACTCTTTGTGCATTCATCATTCCTTCATGCATTCATTCAATGGACATTTACTGAGCAAATTTCATGTGCCAGCTGCACTGGAGCACAAAGATGAATGACACACAAGTCGCTCCCTTAGAGGGGCTCACAGTTAGCTTGGAGAGACAGACAAACATTTTGTGTGCTAAGTTCTAATTATGTTAATATGTTATCCAGGGGTGGAACTGTGATGTGAAACCAGGGCTGCCGGCCTCTAAAGCCCTGTTGCTTCAAGGGAAGGAAAGGAAAGCAGCTGCAGTGGTCTGATGTGACGGGCACCTGGGTATCTGTTGGAGGAAGACGGGAGATGAGGTTGCAGAATGGCTTTGTCTGCCAGGCTGAGGTGTTAACACTGAATCCTCTTGGTAATGGAATAACCATAATTAATAACTAATACTCCATGCCAGGCTCTCTTCTAAGTGCTTTGCATACATACGCTGCCTCAGTTCTTCCCTATGACAACTTTATGATGTAAAACACCTTTATCTTTCTGTAGATCAAGAAACTGAGGCACAGAAAGATTAAGCGGTTTGTGCAACGTCACATAGTTACTGTTTGCTCCAGAATCTGAGCTCTTTATCACTGGGTTTTAATAATTTATTTTATGTATTTAAGTTGTCTTGATTCTGCAAATAGATTGTAAAGCACAAAAGGTCAGAGACTGTCATGGGCACTTTTGTCTCCTTAGCAGAGCTCTGTGCGTTGACCTAAGTACACATGATGCACACCTAGTAAATATGGATGGAATGGACTTGAACCAATAGTTTTCAAGGTCTCCATAAAAATCCTCCCATTTGCTTTGATTCTTATCTAGACCTATGTTGTGAGAAGAAAGTGGAGAAAAGGAAAGGAACTATATATTCCACATCTTAATTCGATATCACATGTCCTTCAGAAACAGATAACATACCTGCACAGGCTAAATTCGCATACATGGTCCCTACCTCACAGCCAGGGTCTCTGCAGGTTCGCAGCCGTCATAGCAGTTGCCTTGCTGAACCCCCCTCTCATTGAAATTGTTAACTTGCAGAAAGGCTCATGATTCTGGAACATAAGAGACTCCCACTTTCTAAACTCACTTGTTCTAAGCCTGTAGCTTTTTGGAGGGAGAGAGTGAGCCCTGCCTGATCAGATCCCAGCATAATAGAGCATAACGTGTAAGTTTAAAGGGAACACAATGCAAACAAACACTTGTTTTCTACTTGAGCCCAGAGATAAAGCAGGAAGCACAGAGTATGTGTTACGTTTTGTGTTACGGGACTTGGTTGATTGAGCTGCACAGACAGACTGGGAATGTCCCCAAAGACTTGCATGCCTGTGTGCACAAAGAGTGGAATATGTTAAGCCTTTTCTCTTCACTCCTCACCCCCTCGCCCTCACTCACACGTGCGGGAGGAGCAAGCTGCCATGGGGTCGTGTAAGGACACGCAGATTTCTCATTCCAGCCATAGCATCACATTTGCTTTAACAGGACCAGTGGGTGGAGGGGAGAGATGAGGGAGAGCAGCGTCACCCACCCTTTCCTACCCTGGCTTTGTCATAGTTTTCCCTGTCACAGCCCTGCCCCCATCTCACAAACCAAAATCATCCTTAGCCTTTGAGGCCAGGCTCAACAAAGTCCTCCTCGATAATAATGATAATGGCAGCTAACATTGATTGAGCATGTTTACCAAGCAAGATTCTGCATTCTATTGAGAGACCAGCACATGTAACCCTTGATGCATTGTTCCAATCTGCATTTACCAATTGCAGAAACTAAAGTTCAGAGAAGTTTAATGAGTTGTCTGGGATCACAAAGCCAGTAGACAGAGGAGGCAAGACTCAGAGCCAAGCTGTCTTACTCCACAGTAAGGCTTTTGGCCTTTGAACTGTCCTTTCTTGGCCCTGAAACCTCTGGCCTCAAAATTCTTCCTGTTTCCACCTCCAGCCAGTAATCATTTATCCTTCTTCCAAATTCTCACAGTGCTTTATCTGTGTTTCTTTTATTGGGCATGCTAATTTTAACATCTTATTGTCATCTATATAAAGGGTTCACTTTTCCTATTCTGGTGGGGGCACAGACAGAGTCAATTTCTCATTCCTTGGTGTATTCTCCACGGCACCATATGTATTGTAGAGCACCGTCAGACATGGAAAATCAAGGGTGTTTCTCATCAGATCTGCCCTGTTTAATTACCTGCGCCTTGATAAGAATTTGGGAATCTGTACAACTACCAGTAAGGGTTCTTTAGCTCAGATTTCCTAAAGAAAAATAAAGATCTAGCCAAGAAAGACTGAATCGTGGTTTCCCTAACAAAAATAGACAAATCATATATTGTAGTTCACCATACACTGTCTCTTCCTTAATGCCCCCATCCCTTGCTGTCCTAGCACTCACTACTATCCCATTGGCTCAGATCAATCTCTCCTTGTTTATGGTTCAAATTTTCTGATCCTTTCCTGTGGATCTCGTTTGTTTTGTGGCAGAGTTGAGGCTCCCTTGGATGCTTTATGGCAGGCTACAGAGTTGCTTCCATCTCACATTGCTTCAGATTCAAATTTTAAAGGATCTAGTTGTCATTAACTGACTTTGAGGTTCTTGTATTACATGAATTTATACACCACATGGATGTCAAAACGTTCTGTGAGATGTCTGCTGCTGCTGTTTATTACACCACAAATGCCCACTCCTTTCTCCCTTTCTCTCTCTCTCTGTCTCAGCTCCCTTTCTCTACCTCTTATAAGGCTGCTGTTCTGTAATCCTGCTTCTTGGGCTGTGACAAATAAGAAAGGGTTGAAGTTCATATCCTGATCTAGTTTTTGGAAGAAGAGAGCTGCTTTGAGGATGAACCCAGCTCTGTAATAACTCCCACGTCCCACTCTTAAACATCTTTCCCGATGTATTGCTCAAGATTTTTCTGTTTTTTTCTTTAACCGTTTCATAATCACTGGGTCTGAGCTGTACTGGCACAGTGTTTTGTTCATAATTATGCATAAACATTTACCAGTAAATAAATCAGTGTGGAAAAAAGGAAAAAAAGAAACTAGAGTGTACAGGTTCAATGGGACAAGCAATGTCACCCCTGCTTCTCAAAGCACAACCCTAAACAGGACGTCCAGTCATCCCACCACCACTGGCACCCACCTCTGATGATTTCAGTACATCACAAAGGTGCCCGTGCCTGTCCTGGGACAGTCTTGATGTCCAGGCTGCCCATATGTAGCAAAATCCACAGCTGGCCCAGATACTGCTGGCATCACCCTTGCCTTCCTCCGTCAGCACAGCAAAGATTCTAGCAAATCTGTGATACTGTCCTTGCACCTTGGTGCACAGAGCCATGTACTGCTCCCCACAAAAGGAAAATGATATGGTTCCCTCTGTGTTATATTTGCTAGAAAATGCTCATAGTAAAGAAGTCCCCACAGCCAGGCCCCTCAAGTGATAAAGTTCTTGTTCTTGCCACCATGTCCTAAGGGAGTGGAAGGCACTGACACACCCATGGGGATGAGGATCTGGCAGAACCACTCAACCCTACTGGGCCTGGTGCTCCATTATTGCCATGGCTGAAGACAGAGGTGTATGGTCTTGCCACTTGCTGAAATTCAAGAAGAATAAAGAGAAGTGACCCAATAGGGCTGCTGTCGATAGTCAATGCCAGCTCACTGGCACTGCCACCAGACCAGGTCCTGCAGTGATTCCTCAAGGGGCAAGAGCAGATGTGCCTCCCCTGAGTGCTGCAGTCTGTCTCAGGGGTTCCAGTGGCATGGCTATCTCACTTTACTCACACAGTCTGAGAGCATCATCCTGCTACCTATCACTATCTGCCTTAGAACAGATTATAGAATAAGCCACTTCATGGACCTAGACCAATACCCCCTTGAGAGCCGAAACCTGGATGCAGAGGCAGTTCCACCGGGCCTTATCTCCTCTTACCCTCAGGGGATTTCCTTTCTCAGGCGCCTCTTCCATCTAGTCTTGGGCAAGGTATGTTAATAACCTTGAAAGGGAAGGCACTGGGGTTCAGACCACTTAACTCAAAAAGTTTCTGCTTCCAAGTAAACTAGTGGGTGCAACTAGATATATGGGAGAAAGATTCCACCTAGGCACAGTAAGCTCCAAATGTGGGCACAAGGAAGGGACTGGAGCTCTTCTGCTCATCTACAGGGTCTAAGCCTGGGCTTTGTGTCAACCCAGGTGGACAGTCACATAAACCGTTATCTCTTTGCCTATAAAAGGAGGGGGAAATCCTATAGTCATTGAGTCCCACGGGTTTCTTCCAAGTACATTAACTTTTCATTTTTAGTCATCTCTTTTCACTTAGAAAATTATTTATTATTGGTATAAATTGTTTGTAAGTACATATTTGCAGAAAAATATTTTTAAATTTTTCCATAGACAGTTGGAACTCCATATACATGAGTTCTACATCCGTTGATTCAACTAACCAATTGAAAATATTTTTCTAAAAAAGGATAGTTTCATCTGTACTGAACATGTACAGATTTTTTTTCCTGTCATTATTCCCTAAACAATATAGTATAACAATGATTTATGTAGCATTTCCATTATATTAGATATTATACGTAATCTAAAGATGATTTAAAATACACGGGAGGATGTTGTAAGTTATATGCAAATACCACCCCATTTTACATCAGAGACTTGAGCGTCCATAGATTTTGGTATCTGAGAGGGTTCTAAAACAAATTCCTTTTTTCCTTGGTTGATTCCTAAAACAAATCAACCAAAGGATGATTATATATAAAAGACTTTAATGTATAAAACCTTTCTCCCAGAGAATGAACAATGCCATAATCTAACACTTAGCATCTAGTGTTTATCAAATAAGTAGAAACTTAGATGCTGCTGCGCACTGTTTTCTACATGGTGAATTATAGAAAACTTGTGGGGCATCATCATTTTTAATGACATGGAAATAGAGTTGAGTAGAACAGAACAGAATAGAAAATATGAGTGCCTTACGCTTGGTAAGGCTAAGTGTTATTTCATGAAACTTTTATACCAGTTACGTGTTTATTTATGTAAGTCTGTGTTTATGTGTCAGTCATACACATGCACAGATCAGCCACTTACATGTGCCCGCAGCTCCTGGGGCTGTATGTAGAAAGCCTGTCTCATGGGCTACAGCCACCCCAAGGCTGAGAGCTGCAGCACAGGGGGCTCCTCGTGGCCCTGCCATGCCACCCCCATCACAACTTGCTTCGGCCACTTTGGATTCTGCTTCCCTTTCTCTAACTTCCAAATGCATTTTTCTTCCCTTAAAGCCAAACATGCATTCCTGACTGGTTGTGCCATCTTTAAGTCCTTGTTTTTTCATACTTGCAAGATGACTGAGGGGAAAATCAGAAATAGTGATAAGCAGACACTAGATAAATGGCATTTCATCATTCCCACTTGGATATCGTATTAAAAATAATTCCTTTTGCTATTTTTAAATGTTGCTCCATTTAATGTGGTATTTCTGCTGTTCAAAATACACGCCATAACAGTGCCTAATGCATGCTAGTGTGTTGGTACATCACCCTGCCTGAGTGAGTTTTGCAGATATCCATCTGTCTACAGATTACTTGAGGCTGGTCAATATGAAGAGGCCTCAAAAATTCTTAGGTATATTGCAGACTGGCCAAATTCCCCGTTTGGGGGTGCAGTGTATTACAGAAGTTCCATGGCACCAGTGAACAAACCTTTGAATGTTTGTAAAATGAGGAAACAGTTAAAATCCTACTAAGCACCAGGCACTCAAGCATGTTAGTCCACGGCATGCACAAATGAAAGGCACTGCACGTGAACAAACGAAAGGCACTGCACATGCACAAAGGAAAGGCACTGCATGTCAGTGCCTGGTGCATTTGGAGAACATCACTATCAGATATAGCAATTCATTTCCTTAAGACAGACCTCAGAGTTGAAAGGAGGTTAAATGAAAAGGAGCACAACAGTGCCAGGTTTCCAGCCCTTTCTTTTGTGCTTAAATATTAATAGATACTTGGCATAAGAGCTTATGTAGCTTTCTAATCCCTCAGGATAGTGGCAGGACTGTAGGTTGGATATGCATTGCTAATTCTCCGTTTGCTTGTCTTTGGTTACTCAGCATGTTTCATGTCCCAAAATGATGGTATTTCTGCTGTTCAAAATACACGCCATAACAGTGCCTAATGCATGCTAGTGTGTTGGTACATCACCCTGCCTGAGTGAGTTTTGTCATAGTGTGACATAACTTAGTGTCATACTGTTTGTCACAGTGTGACAAACCAGCATAGTCCAACAGGTAGAAGCAGGTGAAGATGAATCTCTTATGATCTGGATTTCTTATCAAGTCTTCTGATCTACACAAAATGTAAAAGGAAGACAATGCATTTTTAAGACACTTCCTATACCTTTGCTCATGGAATTGAACAGGGCTCTATTTAGCTGGGGATGGGAGGCGGTGTAGGCTGTGTGTTTTTAATGCATCAAAAGTATTGTTCATCTAAAAATAAAGATTAACATGAAAACATCCGCAAAGCAAATTAAGGTAAGAGGGTCTTATTTTCTAGGGAAGGGTGAGGCAGAAGGCTTGGGTTCTGTGCTCTGTACTAGCCAGGTGACCTCAGGCCAGTCACTACCCTCTCTGATTTCTGCATTTCTGTAGGGTCTTACAAAGCAGCTCTGAGTATACAGTGAGATGCACACATAGAAATGGTCTGGACCCTGAGCACCATGTCACTGACTTTTTATTATCTTTTTATTGCCTAGGTAACAATATCTTATAACCCACATAATTTAGCATGTAAGGCTGTTCTGCCTTTTCACATGGTTCTCTGTGATCAATGGCATAGAAGTCTAAAATTGCACAATATGTTGTCAGGCCTCTCACTTGCTCATTTGAGACTTTGTAGTGCCTACCACATCGGAACAGCCTGTAAATTAGCTTTTCTAATCTTAGGCACATATCAATTATTCACCAGCCTGGCTCCACTTGTACTTTATCTTATAGAATTCACCGGCAATGTTGCACCACGTTTCTAAATCTTAATCTGAAAGTGATACATAAATATGTTTCTGGTGCCTTAGATTATCCTATATGTCAGCTGATTCTGAAAATAATTTTTTTCTCTTTCCCTTACTTATGTGAAACTTTGTATGGAGGTTAAGAAACTAACAGGTGGCAATTATTTTCCACTTTTCAATATCAATTTTGAGATCATACTTCTGATGTTATCAGTCATTTAGCTTCTCAAAGAGAGTATATAAGCAAGAATTTCTGCTTAAATTTATTTTAAACACCATGTTGTTTGTAGTGTTGAATGAAATAGTATAAAATGTGTTCACTGCTCTTTTCAGATAAATGTAATTCAAAATTACACATATTACAGTTGTTATTTTTCATTGCATAAGGAGAAAATTACATACAATATCAGGCTGTTTTCATAAGTAAAGCATAATTTAGTATGTTATGTCTATGACTGTTGGAAAAAATGATACAGACATAAAGAAATTCATCCTGTTTATAATTTTTTTTTCTTTTTTTATCATGGATGCCAGTAAATGGATCACTTGATGTTATTAATGGACTCTCCTGTCAGGATAGATAATTATACTCTGAGCACTTCATATAAAAGATATAATGGTTCCTAAAGAGAAACTAACCAGCTCAGAAAAGGTACAGAGACTGCAAATTAGGACTATAATGTTAATAGTCCTAATAAGCATGTGTGTGTTATCTTTGGGGTGGAATAGTGCCCCATGGTTCATGCTCAGCCTTCAGTATCTGCTGAATGACTTCCACACTGTAGTTATGAAAATTAGTGGATGATTCCTCATGAAAAAGGTATTATTCTTACAAAGATGTCAGAACAACACAATTAGACATGCTTAACATTTATCAGTGTGTCTGAAACTGGGCCCATGAGTGTTGCCCATCAGTGACTTTGCTGCTGATGGAGGAGAGAGGAAGTGAGCTATAGTAAGGGGCTTTCACAGCCTAGGTAATCAGGTATTGGAATTAGTGACATTTTAAAAAACAAGTTAAGGTTTAAATGTATCAAGTACTCAATGAAAGAAGTCAAAGATACCATAACTGAACAGTATGAAACATTTTGTCTGCAATTTGACACTTTTAGAACAGCAAATACATTCTAAAGGTGCATCTTCAGTGCCTTGTGATGATATTACCGAGCATTTTTCATTAAACCTTTGGAGATATTATATTGCATCAGATAAAATATTCTGAAACATTTCTGCTTGTTTTTATGAATGACTGGGTGTTATTTTTGACAATATTTGTCTATCCAAATCTTTCCATTTCTTCTTAAGATTTTCGTGGTAAGAAATACCCATTTATTAAGCATCTATTGTACGCTAAGCACAGTGTGAGGGCTGGGGATATTGGTCCCAGTGTCTGACATAGTGCTTAGTACAGAGAAGACTCTTTATATTTAGTGAATAATTGCATAAAAGATGAGTAAGATACATTCTGAGAAACTTGAGAAACTCATATTCTAAGAGCGGGGTCAGAGGTGGAGGAAAAAACACATGTGGATTAAAAAAGTCACAATGAAGCAGAACTCAGGACTATAATAGATATAAAAAAAGCACTGTAAGAGTGAGTGGCAAATGAAAACACCTTCAGAAGATATTAAAATGAAGTGATACATTATATTGGTATTTATATTTACAGACGTTCACTTCAAGGAGTATTCAAAGTTACAAATTTTATTTGCAGGAAAAAAAAAGAAAATGAGACACATTCAGTATGATTTTCCCAGAAAAAAACAATAGAATAGGAATTTGCATTTCTATACAAAGTCTTAATTCCCACTATTTTTTCAAATAATGGACACAAGCATCATGTTTAATCAGCCATTTACCATTATGAATTACATATCTTCTTACATGGATTAAGCTTCCTACCATATGAAATTACATTAATATGACATGGTATTATGCTCAGTTTTCACGTTTATCATCCTTGCTATATTTTACTGCAACTATTCAAAAGGTCAAATGATTCACGGGGTGGTAGAATTGAGATTAAGTTGTGATAGGCATCTTTCGGGGGGGTTTGAAATACTTGGGGTTTCTTGAGAGCTTGCTTGAGAAATTTATATAAACTGTATTTTATACTTTGCCCTCTTTCTCATTTTGAATTGTTCTGAAGCAGATATTCAGATTAGAAAACTAGTATCAATCTTTCAGAATTTGAAGGTAAATCCTTTCTATGGGCAACATTTCATCTATAGCAGCTAATTTACCCTAAATTCCAATAAAATGCATAAACCAGTGAAATTGTATATTTTAGTTTTATTGCTCCTTACTGTTTGTGTTTTTTTTTATAGTGGCAGGGTCTCACTCTGTTGCCCAAAGTGGAGAAAAGTGGCCTGATCATAGCTTACTATAACCTCGAACTCCTGGACTCAAGGGATCCTCTCACCTCAGCCTCCTGAGTGACTGAGACTCTAGGCACATGCCCAGCTAATTTTTTTTTTTTTAGAGATGGGGTCTTACTATGTTGCCCAGGCTGGTCTCAAACTCCTGGCCTCTAGTGATCCTCCCACCTAGATCTCCCAAAGTGCTGGGATTACAGGTGTGAGCCACTGCGCCTGCCTACATAAGGCTTTTAGAGTGTGACTTTAAGTTGGAATTTTAAGTTAGTAGGAACTTGGGAAAACAAACATTAGAGATGTTCAGGGGTGGGAGAGATCTCTCTGAACTGGAGCGATCGGTGAAACATTCTTAAAGATTTGGTGCTTTGAAGAATGGGCAAGAGCAAAGGGTCTTCAAGTTAGGGAGAATGTTTTATGCTCACTTGAGTCAAGTTTCAAATGGGGTTCATTGCTGATCTTGAAGAAAAAGGTAATTTTTCATGTAATTTTAACTGGAAGGAAATCAGAAGATAACCAACCTTAGAATTCCGTTTGAAGAATGGAGCTACAGGCTTGTTAAGAGAGTCTTACCCACCCCCACCCCTCAGGACCCTCAATTCTGAAAATCTCTTTATTCAGAGGTCAGACATCTGAAACAACGCTGTCCGCAGAGGGAGGCCCCCAACCCCTAGTCCTTGTCTGTGCCCTTTAGGGACTGTGGAGGCTGCACTCTGTGACTCTGACAGGTCTGGGTGAAGAGGCTGCTCCTGCTAGAGGAAGCAGCAGGGCTGTCTGCTGGCTCACTGCGTAGCCCTGGGAGTAGGAGCCGTTTTCCCACTGTGAAAACAGAGACTCCACCCTCAGAATAAAGCAGCCTTCAGAGCTACTTAACTAAGGAGCCCCGTGGGACTTCTGGGAGCTAAAAACCACAGCAGAGCTTTCTCCTGACAGGGCATGGCTCTAAGACAAGAAAAAGAGATAATTTTAGACCACAAACTTTGACCTTGTGAATAGAAGGAGGATTACGTAAATAAAGAAAGATAAAGGGAAACTAACTCCTAAGCAGCAGAAAAATGGTAGAGTTTAAACTGCTCAATCCTAAGATCAGACATAGTTTTTAAAAAATATTGTTCTTTTTATTGATACATAATAGATGTGCATATTGTAGGAGTAGATGTCATAATTAGATACATTCATATAATGTGTGAAGATCAAATCAGAGTAATTGGGATATCCATCAGCTTATATATTTACCTTTTCTTTATGTTAGAAACGTTGGAATTATTCTCTACTAGCTATTTTGAAATATACAGTAGATTAATGATAACTGTGGTCACCCTACTACTGATCTATCGAACACGAGGTCTTACTTCTTCTATCTAACTCTATGTTTGTATCTATTCAGAAATAGTTTTTAAAAAATTTCCTAAAAACTAACATTGAAAATTGGAGAGTTTAAATCTCAACCTAGCTATCATTACTTTTATTCTATTTGTACTGCTACATGGATTAGGGGCTGCTTAATATTACATATTATTTTGACATCTGTTGTTTTATTTATATTTTGCTTTGAAGAAATGGTACACAATGCCTCGTATATTCTACCCTTGAGTGTTTTCATTTCCTACAGCTGCTCTAATAAATTACCATAAACTTGGAGACTTAAAGCAGCATAGATTTATTCTGTCATAGTTCTGGAGGTCAGAAGTCTAAGATGGGGCAACATGGCTGTGTTCCTTCTGGAATCCCTCTAGGGGAGACGACTCCTCTTGCCTTTTCCAGCTCCCAGAGGCTGCCTGCATTTCTTGGCTCATGGCCTCATGCACTCTGACCTCTGCTTCCACAGTCACCGCTGCTTCTCTGAATCTGACCCCACTGCTTTCCTCTTATAAGGACCCTTACAATTGCACTTGGGAGCCACCCAGATAATTTGGGATAATCTCCCCATCTCAAGGTCTTTAACTTAATCTCATCTGCAGAGTCCTCTTTGCCATGTAAGGTAACATCCTCTCAGGTTCCAGGGACTAGGAATATGGACATCTGTAAGGGGCTACTCTTCAGCCTACCACACTGAGGCCTTGAGGTATGTTAGACCAACAACCTAGACTGAAATCAGACTGGAGAAAATGGTGAAATGTTGGAAGTGGAAGGTTATGCATGGTCAATTTGTCCTTGTACAGAATCCATTTTATATAGGACCAATGAAAATGTATTTAGATATTATGATGAGAAAGAGGGGACTTGTCTCTTAACGTTCAAGAGATGTTTTAACACATGGTCCAGGCCATCGTCATCACTCATTCTGCAGCGTTTGATCCATTATCCAGCACCCACTGGGTGCCACCACAAACTCCAGGCAAACCACAGTCGAGTAAGCTCATTTCCTCTGGGTATATAGGGTGTCTTTTGCCTTATATTTAGCATATAAACTGGTTGTCAGCCCTGTCCCAGAGGAGTAATATGAACTTGTGGTTTTAGCACATCACATTCTTTAAAGGACAATAATGTTTTTCTGGCTTCCCCTTGTGGCTCGTGGTAACAAGACGGTGTGGAGGACAGCAGGAGGAGTGTCTGTGGCAGAGAGCTGCCCTGGAGTGGGGGCCGAGAGAGCAGACGGCCCCCTCGCTGAGAGGAGAAGGTTGTTCTGGGTTGCCGGGTGACTGACTTGAACTGACAGTGCCCGAAGGAGCTGCATGTGGAGAGGAGGTTGGAATTCTGTTGCCAAGGCAGAGTCGCTGCACTGAAGCAGATGGAAGAACTCACAGCCTGGGGTGTGACGCCAAGGGCTGGAAGGTGGGGGCACCTGCCAAATGTGGAAGCTGAAAGGTTGGGAATGAGTTAATGATGCTCAGACAGATCCCAGCAGCTCCTTGAATGCTGCTGGGGACTCACATTCTCCTCACACTGGAGGTGCGTATGCCAGGCCAGGGGCCCTGAGACGGACCTCTCTCCATCCCATCCTACCTCTGCCAGTCACGCGCTGAGGATTTGTTCATGCCTAATTAAAACTCATAGTTACTGAGTATTTACTAATGTGCCAGATACTACTATCAGCTCTTTATGTGAGTTATGCCATTTAACCTTCAAACTACATATTGAAAATGCTCCTATTATTTTACAGAAAATGGGCCCAGAGTGATTAAGTAATTTGCCAAAGGCCACACAGCTAGTGGGTGGTAAAGTTGCTGTTAAACACAGACAGCCTGAGGTAAGATGCTGCCTGCTCTTGTGGAAAGATCTTTAAGAAAATTCTAATGATAATGCAAACTCTTATGAGGGCTTTACATGTATTAATTCATTCAATCCTCAGGAAACCCCTGAGGCAGGTTCAGTCACTATCCATGAAGAGATGAAAGCATGGAGGAGTTAAGTAACGTGCCCAAGCTCACACCCATAGGAAGTGGCAGAACTGGGATTTGAAACCAGACAACCTGCCTGTGTGATCTTAAAAGAAAATATATTGTCTTTGGGATACAGGAATAACATCCAAGTTATCGGCTGAGAGGATGATGGAACTTATGAAGATTGTGGAAGGCACTGTAACTGGTGTAATACAGAAATGAATCTAAGAAAGATAAAAGCTCTTTCATTTTCTCAGGGAGTTTGCAACCCCAGAGAGATGGCACAGATGCAGGCAATTATTAACTCAGTTGGCTTTTAAAACTCAGAAGACACCATGACAAGAGAAAAAGGAGGGTTCTGGTGCTCCAGAGACATCCCTTCTAAACAGACAGGACAATGCCATGCACCTCGAAGCCTCTCATCTTTGAATTTCATTGTGCGTATAATCGGTACATTCCTGTGCAGAATACTTGGTTGTACCACTTCCTGTAGAAAATAAGAGTTGGAGGAAATATAGGAGGCGATGAGGGTGCTAGCTTAAATTGTGAATGAGGCAAGTTGGCATCAAGAAGGGAAGTGACCCAGGCACAGGGTCCCATGGGTGACAATGTGGGAGGGCAGACAGGACCACGACGAGGCTGGCCAGAGGGAATGGACCAGAGGGCAGTGAAATGAGAATGTGAAACAAATCTGTGATGGACAATAATAACAAGTTCCTTAGAGGCCTTTAACAAAGGAGAAAGAAATAATTATTAACTACAGAAGTGAGAGGAGGAATACACTATAAAGATTCTCTACAACCTCATCTTTGGAGTTTACATTTTTGTTTAGGAGAGCTTCATTCTTAATTCTACTCTGTAATGAGTATGGCTGTCATAAGATTTGACTGTTTTTTTAATTTTTGATGACCAGACACATAACTTGTGGACGAGGAGGGTATTCATCACAGAGGAGATATACTCATCCCTACTCCTGCTATACAAAGAACTACAATCTTAGTGGCTTGAAAGAACACACATTGTCTTTCAGTTCTAGAGCAGAAGTCCAACACGGAGCTCACAG
Source organism: Lepilemur ruficaudatus (assembly GCA_963574885.1). Taxonomy (NCBI): domain Eukaryota; kingdom Metazoa; phylum Chordata; class Mammalia; order Primates; family Lepilemuridae; genus Lepilemur; species Lepilemur ruficaudatus. The sequence continues at coordinate 27,807 of CAUYRT010086984.1, read as the reverse complement.
AGCTACGATCCACGATTCCTTTCTGGAGACCCCAGGGGAGAATCTATTTTCTTGCTGCTTCCAGCTTCTAGAGGCTGCCCACTTTTCTTGGCCTCTTCTTCCATCTCCAAGCCAGCCCAGGTCCCTCTGCTGCTGCCCTCTCTCTGGCTCTTTCTTCACAATCATGCCTTCTTTTTCCTTTCTCTTTCGATATCTGGATTCTGAAAGTCTTAGGATTATACCATTTTCTTCCAAAATTGTGTCGCCAAAGGTGTATGTATTTCAGCTGGGGAGTTATGAGTGAGGATGTGGTAATAATGTTGAAGGGGGAGAATTGGAAGCACAGCAGGTGCAAGCGGTCCAGAAAAGAAAGGGAGAGAGAGGATGGAGCACCAAGAGGGCTGTCCTGGCGAGTCCAAAATTTTTTGTTGTAAAAAGTGTCAAATAAATGAAGCTTACTTAAATGCTTCTAGAAACAAATACATTGTTTGTATTATTCAGAGGAAGTAATTCATGATAAAATTATAAATAAGTTGAATGGGTATTTACTACCTAGGTGGTGCTTATACATTGGTATTGCAAAGATTTTCATGAAAAATCTGGATTCTGGTTTCCTTGTGAAAAATGTTAATATATTTCTCCTATCTACTTCCCACCTCCTTATTGCACTTCACATTACAACTCTGGGAGAATATAAAAATTGATCTGTATCAAACAGAGTCATGATTTTGGTAGCAAAGTAGGTTTCCATTAAAAATAGAGCAAAGTAGACCAAAAAAAGAGGTAGGCAGATTTTGTTACATTTATTTTTACCTATTTCCTCAGTTTTTCCTGATTTATTTTAAAACCTGGTCATGTGGCACAGAATTTATATTTATGGTTAAATAAATATATCCATCAGGCCCACGTCCTGATTTTGTTACATTTATTTTTGCCTATTTCCTCAGTTTTTCCTGATTTATTTTTAAACCCTGGTCATGTGGCACAGAATTTATATTTATGGTTAAATATACCCAAGTTCATATAAGGAAAATAATGCTAATCTTGGTTCAGGTGGTATTTTAAAATCTTAATATTCTGTATTGGTTTAGTAGCCATAGGCTTTTTTTCCCCCAGGCTTTGTGCTCAAATAAAATTGCCAGCTCTTCCTCATTTTTCTCACTTCCTATATATCACTGAAGCTTGAAAAGGTACCTTTCCATACAGGATGGTATTCTTATCCCTTTACTATTCTTTCTTAATTCCATTCTTACCTTTCTGCATTAACCATATGTTAGTTTCATACTTTCTCTAATGAATAACTCCTTCTGGCTCAATGGATAAGAGAAATTAAGCAAAACTTCACCCTTGAAGTAAATTATTGGCCTAGTTTATACACCAAGTCTCTTTTAAAATTCCATAACTGTTTTTTTTTTAATTCAGGCACATTAGTTAAATTCTGAATGTGAGCAAGCAATATCAAAGGCCCATAGTTATATGCTTTTCAAAATAAAGAATGGCCATTTCCTGTAGTTTTGCACATTCTAGTAAAGAGCATTAATAGGTCCTCTGTTTCTGCCTCAAACATTAAGTGGTATAATGCTCAAAAATTGCAGGAAGATGACTAGGTTTGGATTAGTAGGTACAGAAGTTGGGAGTGTAAATATATATGCCACATATATTCTATCTTTGCTAAATCTAGATGGAGTTGACATTACAGCCTTTTTAAAAAAAATCAGCATGACTTTGTGGAAAGAACAAACTTGGGCTCAATCAGATCAATCTGGGTCCAAAATTTCAACCTCACATTTATCTAGTTGTATAACACTGGGAAAGCTAGTTAACCCTTCTGTAATCTGTGAAATGTGTATAATAAAACCTGTATTACATGGTGGTTGGAATAATTTACCAAAACTATACATGTAAAAGCACCTGGGCCCTCATAGAGCCTCATAAATGATATCTGTAGTGCTTAGTTCCTGTTTTATCTTTCCACATTGTCACTCACCCTTCTCTCCAAATCTTCAGGTCATATGGCTCCAGTGGGAGGGAGGGATAGCCCCCCCACCCAAATCACATCATACTCCCCCTGCGCCACAGTCACTGATTCAGGGGTAAGCTTCTGATTCAAATCAGACCAAACCAAGTCTTCCCTTGGGGAATTTGCAAACTGAAACTGGGGAAAGAAACATTTTCTCTCTGTTAGCATGTAATCCCAGAGCCATGGATTCTCTTCCACATGCCAAAACCTATCTACAGGGGCAAGAATGAAGTCAGAATGCAGCATCTGAGAGTCTAGTTCCACTGACTGGGACCCCTGGAGCAGCCCTGGACCCTCTCCTCCTAAGGCCTGGGGTTTGGTATTTTCCTTTGATTTGTAAAACTCTGTCTCACAGCCCCACCCCATATACCCACTGTGGGCTATAGACTTCTAATCTCCTTTAACTTTAAACTAATCCAGACTCAAAACAGTTCTGACTACTGTAGTAATTATTATTATGTCTATTCTTAAAGAGTTTGATTTCTGTAGATCTATCACTTAATTACATTATTGCTCCTCTCTTGACATTTTTCCTGTTTTTCTGGTATGAGGAAGCCTCAAATCCAAAGTGGCTTTCAAAGGCTTTTCTTCCAAGCATGTCATATTAAGTAACTGGGCTATATTCACTGATGATTTACACACTGGGGAGATTTGCAGTGGCATAAGTAGATAAAAGTTTATTTCCTAAAACAGGCATTATTGAATGGCCTGTTAGAAAAATTTGGTACTGCGTAGTGCAAACAAAGCCACAGTCATTATTTTAGAACCTGTTAGTGCTCCACAAAGAAAGCTCCGTTCCACCGGACAGACCATGGCCAGTGTGTGCTGGTCCTGGGGCCCATGTGACCCCAGGAAAACCTCAGCTAAACTGGAAACAGGATGCATGGCATTCTCAACTCATGGTGTTTCATCTCCATCATCCTCACCTTCACCCACTCCAGTGTCTGCCCATTTGGTCTTCCAGAAATGTCTGTTTGGTCAGAACCACAAACAGAGAGAGAACAGCCCATTAAACTAATGCATCTCTCCCCTGAATGTCACCTCAGGGAGCGTCCCTCCCTCACCAGCATCTTCAGGTTTCCTCTGTCTAAAAGCATTCAGAAAGGCTGTTCTTGGCATTCTTAAGAAGAAATTTCACTTAACCTTGAGTTTCATTCTAAATTAAGAATGATTTTTCCATAAGCTACATGGAAAAATCAGATCCATTGCTTTCAGTTTATTATCCACAAAAGAAAAAACCCTTGCCCTTGAGAAATTCCCTATATTATTTTGGAAATTCATACGGATGAAATGGTTGGAAAATCACCAATTCACACTATTGTAATTAGGAAAACTGAAAAAGAGGCAGCCACAGGAGAGTCCTTTTTCTTTTCCATTTTTCTTGTCACGGTGGTAAGCATGAGTAGAGCAAACATTTGTTTAATTTGCACTTTAACTAAATGCCTGCATAATCCTTACAGCTTGTTGTTATACCAATTCAGCTTTTCATTGATTTTTAGTAATTCCATCTTGGTTGGTTATTATAAAGAGTTATTCTTTATAATAAATTAATTAAAAGAATAACTTTTTTATAAACTCTTCATGAACCAAATTTGAATTGTGGTTTGGGTTTTTTGTTTTTTGTTTTTTTTTTTTTGTCGACAGTCTTACTCTGTCACCCTGGGGTAGAGTGCAGTGGCTTCATAGCTCACTGCAACTTCAAACACCTGGGTTCAAGTGATCCTCTTGCCTCAGCCTCCTGAGTAGCTGGGATGACAGGTGCATGCCACCACACCTGGCTAACTTTTCTTATTTATTTTTTTTGTAGAGACAGGATCTCGCTCTTGCTCACTCTGGTCTCAAACTCCTCACCTCAAGCAATCCCCCTGCCTCAGCCTCACACAGTGCTAGGATTACAGGCATGAGCCACCACACCCCACCTGAAGTGTGTTTTTATAATTGTCTGTAGGTTCCTAGATGTACATTAAATACTTAACTGATACTTGATAACTGAATAGGGAATTACAGAGAAAATAATGTTTTTCAGAAGCTGATAGTCTAGTGGGAAACACTGGATAAACTCAAAGATGTTTATAATTTCCCAAAGAACATCCAAATTAATAATGTAATAAGCTTTCACTTTAAGGCTGAACTAGAGAGCATTGAAATTCCTGTGTGCACTGAAATTACTGTGTCCCCAAAACACGTGGAGAAATATAATATGTAGAACAAGCATAGCAGGCAAATAGAATATTCTGGTCAGTACTATGATCCATTTAATACAATTTCAGAATTCTGTGAGCTTAGAGTCTTTAGTCCAAGTCCTTCACTTTGCAGATGAGGACAGTGAAGCAGAAAGAGAGGTGACCTCATACAATCTCACACAACCAGGAGAAAGCTGTATCTCAAAACCTCAACCCCCTGATTACCACTTTGTCAAACAACTAGTATGAAATGAAATAAACCAAGCATGAAACTTTTTGCACAGTTCATCTTGATGCTACAGAGCTGTGGCATGCTGGAAAAAACAGTAGAGTCAGAGTGAGAAGGTCTGACATTGAATTCCAGCGCTCAATCTTGCTCACGGTGTGACCTCTGCCATGTTCTCAGCCTCTTGAGGCCTCAGTGGTCTCATGGCCACCTCACAAAGTGGGTTTGAGTGTTCAATGAAGCCATGTATATGAACATATTTTGTAAATTGTAAAGCTCCCTGTAAATGTAAGGTATTATTATTTTTGTTGTTGGGATCTTCTATTGCCTTGAGACCTAAGAACATCAGTTATGTAGAATTTCTGGTAGTATTAGAAAATGCCAGTTGAAGAAATGCAGAATACACCTGATTTTACCCCACACATACTAAATGATGTAATTTTGATATATTTTAAAAAGTAAAAGCTGCTTTTAGAGTAAGCTTTTAAAAGAAGTGTGATTTAAAAAAGGAAAGAAAGAAAGAAATGGCTCTGCATCTGGAGAAGTAAAGAAAGACATTGGAAAGGCTTCTGGTCAATTTCTTAGCCAGGTGTCAGATTTTTAATTATTTCTTCTAAGAACAGGTCTATTAACTAACTTTCATTTCTCCTTCACCAATTGAATTTTCATCTCTTTATTGTCCTTCTTTCAAATTTGGTAGCTCTGCATGAATGTCAATTAAAGTGGGTGGAAATGTTGCTCCTGTCTCTCACCACTGGAAACGGAGAATAGATGTATTGCTGCTATTTGGAAAGTGTTAGATTAGGCACTTAGGAATGTGGCTGCCATGGGGAAATTTAAATTGTTACAAAAACAATAATAACAACCACAACGCATGACAAGGCTATCTCAGAGGGAAAGTATGTTTGGCAGCCTATATGTCTTCTTGTGTTCAGAGGGCATAAAGGAAGCTACCATCAGCAACTCAACTCAATGGCTCTGAAAAATGGAAATTTTCCTGGCTTGGAAATGTGGAGATTTTCCAACAAGACAATTGTTGGGGGACAGAGCCAAGATGGCTGACTAGAGACATTGCTTTTTGTATCATCCCATCTGGAAGGTAGAATCTTGGACTGAGAAAAGCAGAAAGCAGTTGCAGCTCAGGTGTGGATCACAGGGAGAGACAGCAGAGACGTCTGGGGACCCAACCAAGAAAAACTGCAAATCTGAAAAAGAAGAAGATAGAGAAGAGAAGACAGTGGCACCGTCCAAACCTAGAGAGGTGCAGAGCCCAGGGAAAGGGTAAGGGGGGCTTCCCCTCCCCAACATAGGTACCTATGGTGAGCATCAGGACATAAAACATTTTGGAGGTGCTTCCAATCTCCACAAGCCCAGGCACGGCAGCTAAATAGGAATAGTGAGGAGAGCCAGCAATCCACAGGAGTTCAGGTGTTCAAAAGGAACACTCCACAGGAGAGTGCCATGAGAGATTGGAGTGCCAGCTTTCTCACACCTAGATACTTCCTCCTCTGCCCCCCCCCAACATTAGAGAGAGTAATTTTAGCTCTTGGGCTGGCTGGTAGCCACAGCTGCTCCCCACCCATTGCAACCATGCGAATGCTCTGAACTGAGTAGCACAAGAATGGCTGCATTTCCATGGCAGGTGTGTGCTCCTGGCTGAGCTCACCACTGAGAGCAGGGCCTCTACAATTCAAGAGCTTCCTGCCCTCAGGCTTTCTGTGGGATCACACACTGGTGGCTCAGACAGGCAGGCCAGAACTGGTGCCCCCAGACATAAGAGTGGTGCAGGAAGACACAAAGGAGATATCTTGGTCCTAGACTCAGATGGCAAGGAAGCCCTTATAGACATATCCAATGGGAAAGTGTGGAGGGGCACTGAGGAACAGGGATCTGTGAGCATGCCCATCCCCCAGCCCCACTAGAGAACTGCCATATTGGATAAGGGTGTGGCACTCAGAGTGAATTAGCATAGCCTCTGGTTCCCATGACAACTAATGCCTTAGGCACACTGGCTGAATGGAGCAGTGCCCCCTTCCCCCACTCATTACAATAGGGATTGCAGCTTGAGCCAAGAAACTCATGAGTGGCCACTTCTCCCAGGTGAGCACTTGCTCCTGGCAGAGTCCCCTACAGACAGATAGGCCTACCTCTCTCCTCTTGGGGCCTTGTGGTAGAACAGGCATACACAATTGGGGATCCCCCCCACTTGCCAGTGTCCCACAGAAACTCATGCTAGTGGGTCAGACACATGGACTGAGGGGTAGTTCGAGAGCTGGTCTCGGGCTGTGAGGGAACACACATGAATGGATCTGATGGGAGAGTGCTGTGGATTTACAGGGAGCAAATAGACAGCAGATGAACAGAACAGCATCCCACATATAAATTCTATTAATCAACATGAATGGTTTAAATTCAACACTCAAGAGACATATCCTGGCTGAATTGATTTAAAAAAATACAAGCCAAGTATCTGCTGTCTCCAGGAAACACATCTAACCCACAAGAACTCATTCAGACTCAAGGTAAAGGTATAGAAAATATTGTTCCATGAAAATGGAAGCCATTCTTATATCAGATAACATAGACTTCAAATCAGCAAAAGTAAAGAAAGATGAAGATGGTCGTTATATAATGGTGAAGGGAACAATTCATCAAGACATAATGATCCTAAATATGTATGCACCTAAAACAGGTGCACCCAGATTCATAAAGCAAATCCCACTTGATCTAAGCAAAATGATAAATAGCAGCATTGTAATAGCCAGGGACTTCAACATCCCACTGACAGAATGGGACAGATCCTCCAAGCAGAAAATAAGCAAAGAAATGATGGACTTAATCAGAACTCTAGAGCAAATGGGCCTACCGGACATTTATAAAACATTCTACCCAAAAACAACTGAATACATGTTCTTCTCATCAGCTCATGGAACATTATCTAAGACTGATCACATCCTAGGCCACAAAACATGTCTCAAAAAATTTTAAAAAAATAGAAATTATACTGTGTATCTTCTCAGACCACAGTGGAATAAAATTAGAAATCAATTCCAATAGAAACACTCAACTCTATACAAAGTCATGGAAATTAAACAACCTACTTACTGCTCAGTAATTATTGGGTAAAGGAAAAAATTAAGATGAAAATCAAGATATTGTTTAAATGACAAAGGGGACACAAGTTATCAAAATCTGTGGTATTCAGCAAAAGCAGTCATAAGAGGAAAATGTATAGCCTTAAAATGCCTGTATCCAAAAGACAGAAAGATCACAAATCAACAATCTAATGAATCATCTCAAGGAATTAGAAAAGGAAGAGCAAACCAATCCCAACCCCAGCAGAAGAAAAGAAATAACTAAAGTCAGAACAGAATTAATGAAATCAATAACAAAAGAATTATACAGAAGATTAGTGAAACAAAAGTTGGTTCTTTGAACAGATAAACAAAATCAACAGGCCTCTCACAACATTAACCAGCAACAGAAAAGAAAGGACCCTAATAAGCTCAATCAGAAATGAAAAAGGAGAAATTACAACTGACACCACAGAAATACAAAATATCATCTCTGAATACTATAAAAATGTCTAAGCACATAAACTTGAAAACATTGAGGAAGTGGACAAATTCTTGAAAACACACAACCTTCCTAGGATCAGTCAGGAAGAAATAGAACTCCTGAATAGACCAATATCAAGTAACAAAATTGAAACAGCAATAAAAAAAACTTCCAATAAAAAGAAGTCCCAGACCACATGGTTGCACAGCTGAATTTTACCAGACATACAAAGAAGAACTGGTACCTATACTGAAGAAATTATTTCATAACATAGAGAAGGAAGGAATCCTCCCCAACTTGTTTTATGAAGCCAATATCACCTTGATACAAAAGCCAGGAAAAGATATCACAAAAAAACAAAACTACAGACCAATAGATGCAAAAATTCTCAATAAAATCCTAGCAAACCAAATTCAGTTCCACATCAAAAAAATAATTCACCACAATCACGTGGGCTTCATCCCAAAGATGCAAGAATGGTTCAATATATGCAAATTTATAAATGTCATTCACCACATAAATAAAAGCAAAAATGAAGACCATATGATCCTCTCAGTAGACACAGAAAAAGCATTTGACAAAATTCAGTACCTCTTTAAGATATGAACTCTTAACAAAATAGGCATAGATGGAACATACCTCAATATTATAAAAGCCATATATGACAGACTCACAACCAATATCATACTGAACAGGGAAAAATTGAAAGCATTGCTTCTTAGAACCGGAACCAGACAAGGTTGCCCACTGTCACCACTACTGTTCAACATAGTGGTAGAAGTCCTAGCCAGAGAAATCAGGCAATAAAACGAAATCAAAGGTATCCAAATGGGAAAAGAAGAGGTCAAAATATCACTGTTTGCTGATGATATAATCTTACATCTAGAAAACCACAAAAATTCTGCCAAGAGACTCCTAGAATTGAAAAATAAATTCAGCAAAGTCTCCGGTTACAAAATCAATGTACACAAATCAGTAACATTCCTATATACCAACAATAGTCAAGCTGATAACCAAATCAAGGACTCAATACCTTTCATAATAGTAACAAAGACAATAAAATACCTAGGTATATATTTAACCAAGGAGATAAAAGACCTCCACAGGAAGAACTCTGAAGAAGAAAATCACAAAGGATATAAACAAATGGAAAAACATATCATGCTCATAGATTGGCAGAATCAAGATCGTTAAAATGTCTATACTACCCAAAGTGATTTATAGATTCAATGCTGTCCCTATCATTTTTTGCAGATCTAGAAAAAATAATTCTATACTTCATATGGAACCAGGAAAGGACCTGAATAGCCAAAGCAACGTTAAGCAAAAAGAACAAGTCGGGAGGCAACTCCTTACCAGATTTCAAGCTATACTACAAGGCTATGGTAACCAAAACAGCATAGTACTGGCACAAGAACAGAGACATAGACCAATGTATCAGAACAGAGAATAAGAACCCAGATATAAAATCATCCTCATATTGCCATCTGATCTTTAACAAAGTAGACAAAAACATACACTGGGGAAAAGAATCCCTATTCAGTAAATGGTGCTGGGAAAATTGAATAGCCACATGTAGAAGACTGAAACAGAATTCACACCTCTCACCACTCACAAAAATTAATTCACAATGGATAACAGACTTAAACTTAAGTCATGAAACTATAATAATTCTGGAAGAAGAGATTGGAAGAATTCTTATAGATATTAGTCTAGGCAAAGAATTTATGAAGAAGACCCCAAAGGCAATCACAACAACAACAAAAATTAACAAATGCAACCTAATTAAATTAAAAGGTGTTTGCACAGCCGAGGAAACAATCAGTAGAGCTAATAGACAGCCTACAGAATGCGAGAAAATATTTGTATGCTATATATCCAATAAAGAGCTGATAATCATAATCTACAAAGAACACAAGCAAATTGGCAAGAAAAAAATTTTAAAAAAAAAGTGGGCAAAAGACATGAACAGAAGCTTCTCAAAAGATGATAGACTAATGGCCAATAAACATATGAAAATTGTTCAATGTCTCTAATCATCAGGGAAATGCAAGTCAAAACCATAATGAAATGTCCCCTAACTCCAGCGAGAATGACTTTTATCCAAAAGCCCTAGAACAACAGATGCTGGCGTGGATGTGGAGAGAAAGGAACACTTTATACACTGTTGGTGGGACTGCAGTCTAGTACAACCTCTATGGAAAGCAGTATGGAGATACCTCAAAGAACTAAAAGTAGACCTAACATTTGATCCAGCAATCCCATTGTTAGGTATTTACCCAAAGGGCATTTTATAAAAAAGACACTTGCACTCAAATGTTTACAGCAGCACAATTCAAAATCACAAAGATGTGGAAACAGCCCAACTGCCCATCAATACATAAGTGGATTAATAAAATGTGGTATATGTATACCATGAAATATTACTTAGCTATAAAAAAAATGGTGAACTAATACCTTTTGTAACAACCTGGATGGAGTTGGAGACCATCCCTCTAAGTGAAGTATCACAAGAATGGAAAAACAAACACCACATGTACTCACTATTAAACTGGAACTAATCGATCAACACTCATATGGTAGTAAAATTCAATGGAAATCAGGCAGGTGGGAGAGGGGAGTAGGGGATAGGTAAATTCTAGTAACACTTTCTAGGTGATGGACACACTTACAACTTTGACTCAAACTGTACAAAAGCAATTCACGTAACCAAAACATTTGTACCCCCTGTAATATCCTGAAATAAAAATAAATAAAGACAATTGTCTAAATAAAAATAGAATAAGAATTTTGGGGTGGGACATAAGTGCCTGAAAAGATTCAATTGCAAGTCTACACAAAGTTGACCTTGTTTTTCTGTAGTAAAATGGGGATAATTTATCATTTGAATCATTGAAACCCAGAGATAATCACCGAACTTTATTTGAGCCAATGGTTTTAACTTTCTTATCAGGAAAAAGTACTTTCTACAAAGGGTAAAAATTATTTGATTTTAATTCTGCCTCTTTTTTTCTGCACTGAATGCCCTTGATTTTGAATAAATCAAGAAAAAGTAGGAAAGAAAGTGAAAGGTGAGGATTATTATTGATCAAGCCAGTTTTCAATGTCTGCATTACAATGCATGTTTATAAGGTTAGAAATATTTAATACACATTTAGATGATTTAGTGATAGAAATAAGAAAACTCATGAGCTATAAGTAGTGAAAAAGTATTTTAGACTTTAGAAAAGAGAGTACGTACCGTGGGTATTCATGGTGTGTGGCTGTAATTTCTGTTGCTCTGCGTTTGTGCACACTCCCTCCTCTGCTAAGTCTAGTGCTGTTGCTCAACTCCCTGGTCACCCTTCTCCTTGCATCTTACTAAGACATCTGGTAGTAGCTGCCTACATGGACCTCCCACTTAGTTCTCCTGTTCTCTAGATACCAGGTTCTCCTGATTTCCTCATACTTAACTGGCTACTGCTTTTCTGTCTTCTGTGCTGGCTCCTCCTCCCTTGCCCAACCACTAAATGCTGAATGTCCCAAGACACTGCATCCCAAGTCCCCTTTTCTTCATTATCTACACTCTATGGAGGTCATCTCCTCCAATCTCGTGTGCTATTAATATCAAAATCTATATCTCTGGCCCTGGCATCTCCCCAAAATATTCGACTCATATCCTAAATGCCTCTGCTTGGAGGTCTTGGAGGCATCCCAGGCTTAATGTGGCCAAAATAAAAGGTGATTCTCTATCATATGCCTTTTCTTCCCCCAGTTTTCCCATTTCTGTAGATAGCAGCATCATCCAACATTCAGACCAAAAAAAAAAAATCTTAGGCTTATCTTTGATTATTTTCTTACCTTCAGCCTCCACAGTACCTTCAGTCCATTCTCTCAAACCTGCCTCCCAAACAGATGCCAAACCATCTACTCCTTCCCCGCTTCCATTATCAACACTTCAGTCCAAGTCACCCTCGTTTCTGACGTTTGCCTGTGGCAAGACAAAATCTCCCAATTTTGTCTCCCTGCTCCCATTCTTGTCTCCTTTCAGTCAGTTCTCCACTTGGCAGCCACAGTGATCTTCTAAAATCATAGATAATATTGTCTCATACTCTCCTCCCCAATTTATAATTTCCCAATGGCATCCCATCTCATTTACAATAAATTCTAGACTTTCTGCCTGGTTTATGAAGCTCCTACATCATCTGGACCCTGCCTAGTTCTCCAATATCATTTTGTATCTTTCCTTTTTACTTTTTTACATTTTGTATCTTTTCCTTTACCAACTATACTGGTTTACTTTTTATTTCTCTAATACACCAAGCACATTCCTACCACAGGGCCTTTGCATGTGCTGTTTTGGGGCTGGAAGCTCTTTACCCCTTATCTGTGTATGGCTGGAATCTTCTTAACCTTCACGTCTCAGCCTAATTCACTCCTCAGAGATGCCTCCCTGACACCCAATCTAAAGCCAGTCCATTTCAATTCTCTGTGATGTGTTTGTTTTACTAACATTTTCTTATTTATTTAATAATTTTTTTAAGTCTATGTGTGCATGCATACATATAACTATACTATAAACATGATAAGAGCTGGGATCTTGTTGGCTTTATTCACCACAATAACTTCAGTACTTGGAACAGTGCACATGCTAGGTGCTCAAAAACCATATTTTGAGCAAATGAATAAACCAATGCAAGCAAGAGGAAATTAATGACATTTTCTGTTTTATTTCATAGCAAGGTCTTGGCTGATCTAGCTGAATTTCTAAGGACTAATCAAAAAATAAAATAGAACTGAAACTTAGCGTCATTTGGCTGATTCAGTTCATTGAAAACTCTTTCTTTTGCATTTGTGACTGAGGCCTCTACAAAGCAGAAACAGGATGGCACTATAAATCTGATAAGTTTCTCATTAGATGCATGGGAAGTTAGTGCAACTTGATGACATGATCCTTAGGACCTTACCACTGCTGGATCCTCATTTATATGGTGAGACCGTAGCTCAAACTCTAATTAAGTTCTGGCCAAAAATGGAAAGTTCTTGGAGTACTAAGAACTGCCCCAGTGGATGCCCCAGTTCTTTTCCCATTCTTTCCTCCTTTTACTGATGCAAGATGAAATGGAAAGCACAGCAGGACCAACAGTGGGATTCGTTCTCAGTCAGAATTAGCCATATCACGGCTTCTCACCTGTGTGGCTCAGCTCCCATCTGCATAGATTTATCTGCATCTCAGCTAAACTACGCCCCTTCCTTAGGGATATTTCTGAGGCCAAGCCCATTGACCCACTTAGAAATTCAGGGGTGAGGAACTTTCTGTTTATTTGTCATTGGAGCACTATTTATGGCATTCCAATCACGTGACACTCTTAAGACTATAATTACAGAGTTTTGTTTGAGAAGAATAAAACATTTCTTGTTCTGATTTATCCTTTTGGGATTTAGTATTGAAAATAGTTTTATCTCTTTTTTTCCAACGCCACTGAACTAAGTTACATGGTCTTTAGCCAGTTCCCCATTCTTCCTTTCTCATTTCACAATTGCAGAAGCTACTGGGTAGTTTTCCTCTGTTTTGAGCCCCACCCTTCTTGTTGCTAAGCAGATGAACTGGATTACATAAATTGTCAATTTCTCAGCTGTGATGATGAAAAGGATAGGACAGCAGGAGCCAGAAGTGAGGACAGCTATTTCTACCACTTGTGATTCAGGATTAGACAGAGAGAGAGTCAAAAGGCAGTAGGTGAAGTTACTGTAAGTTAAAAAGTTGGATTTATAAAGTTACCCACTAGGAGTATTTAGAACCAGTAAAATACCTCCTCCCCTTGCCCTAATTTTCTTTCCATAATTTGCAGAAAGACCCAAGCAAGCACATTTTCCTTTTATTAATAGAATTTTTATTTCTTGAAGTTTCTTCTCCATTATAAAAGCAATTTCTTATTATGACCAAAATTATAGAAGAAAAAAAAAGAACACATAATTCCACTACTTTAATACAAACCCTATGACATTGGGTGTATTTCCTTCAGAGATTTGTACTCATTAGGGTGGATTTATTTGTTTGTTTATGCCTAGATATAACATACATATGTCTATCCATTGTTTTAGATTATTTATTGAGTTGCAGTTATTAATTTATTTTAATATTTCAAGTTAGGTGACTCCTAAATATGAAGACAGTTCTAAATCTGTGTGTTTTAAAGGGAAATATCTGCATTTCTGACCTACAAAAAAAGGGCCAACATCACTTCTGGCAATAAATCTTCACTCATCATTTATTCAACTTCTTTTTAATAAAGCAGGTTTAGTAATGGCTGGTATCCTCTAAACATTCCGCTCTCATCAGGTCACCTTTAGCTTCCCATGGAACTTTCTCATAAAACAAGCACTGACTAGGATTACAGAGGTTTACCTTTTCAAGCCCTTATGTTTACCAATTCAACTCACCTGTGTGGCTCTAGTAAGTGTAATGCTCGGTTCAGCTCCCCAGAGCGAGGTAAAGTGTGTATGGGCATAATTAGAATACCATCTGGTGGTAAGATGTTGTAAAATCCACATATTTGGTTTTCTTTGATGAGGCATTCCCCTCCAGACATATTAGTGGTTTCCCAAAGTGCTCCTTTGCAAATAGCTGTAGAAACAGCAAATATTGAACTAAAAAAGGCATGCTGTGAAGCAGACACCAGAGGGCGCCAGAGTAACGTTATAATGTGCCTCTGCTTTTCCCTTAACTCTGCTATTGGAAAAGCTTTTAAAATAATACAGTGCCCTGTCTTGAACACATTTGTTTGAAGTTACACAATATAGCTTTATGATGTGAGTCAAACATTTGTTATTATTTATCATTTTAGTCAGTATCTTCTCAAAAGCAGGTCTTTTCTTCCCATGCTGAATTTAAAAAAAGAAATTCTAACAATAGTCTCCTCTTAGTTTTCTGTTTTTCTTTTTTTTTAAGGAAAATACATTCTTATTCTTCCAAGATTGTGACTTAGCCCTCTCCCAAGAGACAGCCATGTGTGTTAAAATGTTTAGCAGTTCTAGTCTGCTAGATACTGAGGAAATGAATTATTTCCAAACTTTCTTTCAGAAATGTAGAATTCAGTCGTTTGATCACTATATGCCTACTGTTGAATTTGAAATATTAATAAAACATGAGTGCGTCAGGATAAAGTAGCAGTGCTGACAACATTAAGTATGGATAGTTAGAAGATTAAACTGGCATTTATTCATAACCATTTTATTACTAGTATAACCAGAAGGCTTTATTTTTCAGTGTTCAACTGTCTTAAAAGTCTGAGGTATTTTTGTTAAGCATAATTTACTGAAAAGTGTGTATTGCTTGCCTAAAATGTATGTGCCTAAGTATGTCTTTTGAACCATGCCTGACTTCAAGGACATGATAATCAACTTGCGGAGACAAAAGATTCACATGACAACTTACATAGTTCAGGATGTAAATAACACATACCAAACACATGAGATTTTGCAAATGTGTATCAGATAAAGTACTGTGTGTTTAAAGGATGGAGATGCTATGGGACTAGAGGAACTAGCTGGGCTGGAAGGATGGGGTAGTGTTGAGTTAGGTAGAAAACAGATATTAGCAGAAAAAGAGCGTGGCCATTACCGGAGAATAGACCACAGCGCATGCGCAGCAGTACCCCACACATCACTTAGTCTTCCCAGGGAGGTCTGTACCCGCGATTGTAAATGTCACTGTTGTTATCTTGTATCTCTGTTTTAATGTTGTGGTTTGTTTTGGTTTGGGGTTTTCTGTTATTTTCTTTTTGGTTTTGGTTTATAGCTTGTTTTATTTATTGTAGTGGTGGTTCTTTTACCAAAATAAATATCCTGACAGTCTTTCAAATGGCAAACCATTCCCCATCCCCGATATGACTGGTATTTTTTCCAGCCTTTCACGCTCTGTTCCAGCAGATGGGTGTGTGCTGATGTAGTGTCCCGTGCTACAACAGGAGGGCCTCAAGGAGGGTGAGGGCTCAAATCTTCAGCCTTCCCACAGCGCTGCATCTTACTTTGCCCTGCCGTGTACTCTGCCAACGTGCCTGCCTCCCTCTAGGCTCTGAAGTTCTTAAGGTAGAATTGTGGCCTGATTCCGTCTTTGTAGTCCTAATGCTCAATGCACATTAAGAGCTCAATAAATATTTCTTTTTTAATTAAAACATTTTTTATTAATACTAGAGCAGTATAAATGTAGAAAATTAGAAAATACATACAAGCAAAAAAAATTTTGAAAACAACATAATCCCACAATAATTTACTATTACCACCTTGGTACCTGCTCTTCTAAACTTTTTTCTATCCATCTCTATATTTACCTACCTTGCTATCTATCTACTTATCTCTGTAGGTATTTTTTCAATGAGATTATACTACACACACCATTTTATAGCTCATGGTTTTTAATTTAGTAATCTCCACATTTCCATGTAAATAAGTACTGATCTCCATAGGATGATTCTTGTCAACGAACTTGCTGCATAAAATCCCCGTGGGGAATGCTTGCTAAAATGCAGATTCTTGGGCCCCAACCTGGATCTACAGATTCAGAATCTCTGGGATTATGGCTCTGGAATTTATACTGTGGCAGACACCTAAATGCTCATATTCCAGTCACTGATCTACATCATTTGGGGGGACCAGAACAGATTTTCACTGTCCAGACAGATATACTGCAATTTATTGAACCAATCTCTACAGTTCAGTATTTCATTATCATGAGCCAGGTGGTAAACATCATGAAGTGATGAGCTTCATAAGGTGAGGTGATAGGCATCCTAAATCTCTATAAATACCAACACAGATTTATTATTAGTATGAAAAGTTAAAATGTATGCCCAGTATTGATAGAGGGGGCTTTTTTGGTTACAAAGTGGTATGATCTCAAAACCACAAAGCAAAATCATCATAAAGTAGGTTTGACTAAAACCACAGCAGGGGTATATATTCTTTCCTTCCTTTTTTCCTTTCTTAGTTTTTCCTTCATTTGTGGGCCCCGGGAAAATAAATGTGGGCAGCCAGATGACTCAGGTCCCCAGATATGGCATTCCCTCCTCTCATTTGTGTGGACACAGTGACTAGGTTTGCATCTGTGAATCCTTTCAACATCTGCTGACAGATTCTTTCTTAACATCACTGATTAAGTTATAATCAGGCAACTCTGCCCAGCCCGTATTATTTCATCCTAATGTGTCCTGGTATAATGTCCAATTCGCCAAGTTCTGGGCTGCCTCAGGGAAAAAGTCAGCCCAGAAATTTTTCATATCTACTTTTCTGCTTTCAATTATTTTTTGTAGTTCCCATGTTTCATGATGCAATGTCAGTGGAATTAAACTTGAGCAGCTTAAAATTAAGTAATTAATTCCATGAAGGTTCAATTATAATTACTAATCGATCTCCACCTACCTGGGTGACACCAGGTGGAAGTGAGTTTCACAGTGCTTTGAAGGACAGATGGCAAAGCTCAATTTGGCCTGTCACTTATAGGGTTTAGGTAATTGGGTTAAAAAAATGTTTTTCAAAGATCTCAGATGGGCCACATTTGTTTAACAGGGTGAATATGAATATCTAGACACCATTAGGTTGATATTTTTAATCTACAAGACATAATATTACTGGATTCTGTTTTAATATAATAGATAGTTCTCATATTTATTGAGACCTCACTTAGAAAGTGCCAGGTACCATGCTAGGCACTAGAGACTCAGTAGTGAATGAAAGAGACAATGTCCCTGCACTCTTGGAGTTTATAATCTAAGGAGATCAAAGGCAAATGAGGGCAGAGAACAGACAACGAGGCAGTAAAGAGGTTCCAAAGGCCTTACCGGTCAGGGAAAGGAGGTGGGTTTTTTTCTTACTGCAGTGGGAGGCAGTGGAGGTTTTTAAGCACAGCAGTGATTAAGATCACATTTTTTGTAACAAAAGGATCACCCTGCTATGAGATGATAGGCAAAGGTGAGGTAGGAGATGCTGGAGGTTGTTCCAGTGAGAGGTGATTTTGAGATATAGAGAACGGATTTGAAGGCTGCCTACGAGGCCGACTCCACCGGACTCAGTGCTTGATTGATCACTGAAGGTGAGAAATACGATCTCCCAGTTTCTAGCCTGGGCTTCTGGATAAAACCTGGGGACTTCCCTGGTGGTCTAATTGGTAGAACCCATGTTCACACTGTTGAGGCGTGGGTTCAATTCCTTATCAGGGAAGCCGTATTTGTTTGGAAGGAAGGCATAGTACCAGGTTCTCTGGCATTGGCCTCAGGGGTCGACAGGCTTGGGTTTCAGTGAGCACCACTTACTGACTTTGGGAAAGATATATCATCTCTTTCACTTTCTAGTCTGAAAATGAGGCTAACAATATGAAATCTGGGTATAATGGGCCCCCTAAAAATAATTGATGCCCCTTCCTCCTGCAAGCCCCCCCTCATCAGCTTTACCAGAGGAAAACCATGGGACCATGGGCTCATAAGTGAGTGATACAAAATCGTGCCTGAAGGATCAATCAGGCAGACATCAGAAGACACCCCAATTCCTGCACTTTCCTAAAGAAGCTGAAAAAGAAAAGATAAAAAGTATAGACCTGTTGCCTGTAGTTAAGCCATAGTGAAGCTGTGCCCCAGACTCCCAGACATAAGATCAATCACAAACATCTAAAGCCTCTGGCAGCAACCACAAAACAGGTTTAAGTAATGAGGGAAAATAAAGATCTCATTCACAATAATAACAAAAGCTAAAAAGTACCTAGAAATACACATAAAAGATATTCAAGTCCTTATGGGGAAAATTATAAAATATTACTGAAGAACATACCAATAAAAAGCCGTAAATACAAGAGAGATATATCACATTCTTAGAGAGACTCAATATCAAAGTCAGGTTTTATCAAATTGATTTTAAAACTCAATGAAATTCCAATAAAACTCCAAGTAGGTTTTGTGTGGGTGTGTGAGAATGTGGAATTTTACAAGCTGATCCCAAAATTCATATAGAAAGCACCTAAAAGAAACACCTAGGGCATGTCTGAAGAACTATGTGGAGAAGCTTGCTCTGTAAGATATCAAAACATATTTTAAAGCCATATTAATTTAGTCAGAGTAGTATTGGTGCAGGGATAGAAACATAGACCAAACAAAATAGAGAACACAGAACATATTTATGGATAGATAGAAATCTGATATAAGGCACTTGATATTGGCAGTGTAGATCAAGTAGGGGAAATGATTGATACTTAGTAATGATGCTGGAACATTTTGTTTTCTATATGATAATATATATGTAAATTAGTTTATATATGTTATATATGTATTAACCTCATACAACGTACAAAAGTAAATTTCAAATAAATAAAAAACTAAGTAGAAACAACAAAAACATAAATAAAACATCTTCAAAATCTTGCATTATGGGACAATTTCTCAGACAGGATATAGAAAGCGCAATCACAATTAATAAATCTGACCGGATTAAAATCAAGGATGTCTGTTCAAAATGAAATGCTAAGCAACCTAATGGGAGAAGATATTTGCATTGGATATACTTGATAAATAGTATCCAGAATATATATATATATTTTTTTTTTTTTTTTGAGATATGG
Source organism: Lepilemur ruficaudatus (assembly GCA_963574885.1). Lineage (NCBI taxonomy): Eukaryota > Metazoa > Chordata > Mammalia > Primates > Lepilemuridae > Lepilemur > Lepilemur ruficaudatus. The sequence goes on along the minus strand of CAUYRT010086984.1, from coordinate 8,257 downwards.
TCTCACTCTGTCACCCCAGTTAGAGTACAGCAGCATCATCATGGCTCACAACAACCTTAAACTCCTGGGCTCCAGCTATCCTCCTGACTCAGCCTCTCGAGTAGCTGGGACTATAAATGTGTACCACTGTGCCAGTTAATTTGTCTATTTTTTGGAGAGATGGGGTGTTGCTTTTGTTCAGGGTGGTCTCAAACGTCTGGCCTCAAGCAATCCTTCCGCCTTAGCCTTCCAGAGTGCTGGGATTATAGGCATGAGCCACCACACCCAACCCAGAATATATTTTAAAACCATAAATCAATAAGATATAGAAACAGCCTAATACAAAATTGGGCAAAGAAAATGAATGTAAAACACACAGAAAAAATTTAATTGGTTATGAAAAGAAGCTCAGCCTCCCCAGTTATGAAGATGTAACATATAGACCTTACAGATACTCATGCAATTGTTCAAAATCCCTGTGACATTTGTCAGAGGTCCAAGACTTACGATTTTTAGGAGTTCATGGGGTAACAGTGGGATTTGGAGCTAGATGCCGCATCAACGCCTAATTCTCTCAAGTTTGCCAAAGCTTAGAAGGTCAACCACCAGGGTAATATAGAATTCAGGTCTTCAGCCAAACCACACAAAGCTTTAAAGAAAGCAAAATTTGGATGAAGACTTGGTGACACAAAAGGGTACAAGGCTACAGGCATGAACACCCAGGTAGCATCACAGCTGGTGGACAGGAAAATCACAGGAAGCTGGGGCATAGGCTGAAATCTATGAAATCTATGCTACGTCCAACCTAATGCCTGTTAGTGTTGGGCAAGAGAAGGCTGGAGCCCAAGGTAAGCTGTTCCCCACGGGGAAGGCAGTGACTCTAAACATGACCCAGTATGCACCTCTGGCCTCCTGGCCAGCTCTGTCTCTGCCGCAGAGGTGTCTGAATCTTAAAGGGTCAGCAGTGTCCCTTTAGTAAGACTGAGTCCTCAAAGTCAGAATTCGTACCCCTACCCACTTAGTGTGGGGATTTGTAGGTGACGCCAGTCACTCATTCAACACATAATGACTGAGTGCCTCACGTGTACCAGACACTGTTCTAGGTGCTTGGGATACATCAATGAACAAAATAGATGAAGATCCCTATCCTCCTAGAGGTTCTCTAATGGGAAGGGGGACATTATAAATGATCAAAATAAGTATGTTATTAATCTCAGGCCCTACTCTGGACCTATCAAAAAAAAAATAATCTGTGTTTTTAAAAGTTCTGCTGATTTGTACATAATAAAATTTCAAGACACACCATGGGTCTAGGAATCATTGGCTTTCTTCCAAATTGACACCTAACCTGTTCTTGGTTTCAGGCAGTTATGCCATCTCAGGGAGGTGGAGGTGGGAGGAGCACTTGTGAATAGATATTACAGGCAACATCTACCAACCCATTCTGAATTTAGGACTACTTTTCATTGCTCTAAATATGCCTATTTCTTATACTGAGCAACTAGTAGCTATAATTAAGGAACTTTAATGGCAGCCAGTGGTTTTGTTATTTTATGCACCTTGCTATTTGGGGGTAATTTATTTTAGTTCTGGTGTATCTAGTTATACCAAAAAATATTGAATCTTTTGCTAAATAAAGACATACTCACTGTTTTCTTCATTGCTAACATAAAGAGGTAGGCACACAGTGAGAGCAGAAGGTGAGCAGCTGGAATGGCCTGAAGTCTTTCTGCCTCCACACCTCGGCCTCCACCATTGCCACTTCCAGAATGCTCTCTTCATGTTTCTCTGCCAATAGAAATCCTATCCGTTCTTTGACATCCTGTTGCTGGTTTGTCATTTTCCATTAATATTTTCCTGCCCATCCCAAAATGAAGTAATCATCATTTACTTTCAACTCATATAGCACCCACTGTCTCTGTGATTCATTCTGAAGTGATTCATGTATTGATTTATGATAGTTCTTCCACACTTACTTTGAACTGTCACTTGCATCTTGTGAAGTATCATTTAGGTTTTAGATTGTTGTTCATGTGCTTACACTTTTATATCATATCTTCCAGTATACAGTTTAGATTCCTAAGAACAGCAGCTATGTCTTAGTGTCTTAACGCACTTTTATCAATACATTGCCTTGTACAACATAGTCATTCAATAAATATTCATTGATTTTAGTATGTGTCTGTTCTATGGGTAAAGAAGATTTTTCTTTTGAAAGGTCAAGAATCTAGTCTATAAATTATAAAATTGGGAGCTGACATCACACAGATGTTTCCATTTGCTATTGGAATAGAGCTTTAAGCACCATTTTAAGGGTTGGAGCTGAATCATATTCAGCTTGGAATGACATTTCTCAGGTTGCTAAGTAGAAAGAAATCTTTGAGTGTGTACTGGTTTGTTCCTAGTACGTGAGATGATAGGAACTGAATTACTCTTTGAAGAGCAAGGTAAGTGGCCTCTACCATTGGAAAACAAGTAAAAGGAATTCATAATTCAAACTGAATGCCATTTATTTTTAGTAGTATGTCCCTTGCAAACTGTTAACACCAAAGTTTCAAAGAAGGCTATAACTCAAGTCTAAACAGAATTGTCACAAAAGCAGAAAGATTGTGAAAAGTATATACCAAGATTTTTTTTTCCCTTATGGCATAGTGGAAAAGCAGTTCCATATTGAAAGTAACACATTTCTCAAAGAAATGGCACAGATCACTACACTAAAGCGTTTAATCAGTTTATGCTTAACTATGCAGTTTACCCAAGAAGAGAATGCCAGGTACTAAGAAATGATTGAGAGATGTGCTAGAGCTAAGATAAAGGTTATTTTCCCCATACATTCTTTTTTCTCCAAAAGATGCACATTACTACTACTATATCCTTTTTCCTCTTTCCAAAAACCTCCCTTTATTTTGGTGGAAGGAAAAAAAAAATGGGATATCCTATTCTTCAGTTTGTTTTTAATAGCTTAGCACACCATTCTGTGCTACATTGGGCCAACTGGAATCTTGCTACAAACTGAATTGCCAGACCTCTAAGTGGGATGAGCTGAAGTTACAGAATTGTAATTTTGGGAGATGGAAAAAGCAAAAAAAAAAAAAATTCTAAACACTAAAAGCTTATTTTGGAAAACATGTAGACTCCTCTCTTCCATGACTTTTCTAAGCTCTTCACATTAACTATAAAGTTTTACGTTCTAAAACTATATTTCCTGCTTATCTAACCCAGAGTAAATAGCAACTAGTGTTTTTATGAATTTAAATTGTAGCAGGTGAACAGCCGTACTCAAATTTTCAGAAATCTGGTTGACTCTACTTCCCAAACGCATGCATACCTCAAGATAGAAAATGGACTCGGAGAAAAGTGGCAAATGTCCAAAAAGGACCCTGTCACCCTCAAACCAATCTTCATGGTCATACATTTCCTCCTGAGAATGAATTTGTACTTACTTTCATTTCTCTATTTGGTTCTTTGAACAGTAGATGTATTTATCCACATATAAATACTAGACAATAGGTGAAAAAATTATTCTTGGTATCTTTTTATAAGATATTTACTATGACTTTCACATGAGTAGAAAATTTAATGACCATATTAAAAATGGTGTAATATGGTTATCATAAACTACTATGTAAAGAAAAATTTAAAAAGATCTAAATTACTGATTATTTGACTTAAGCAGCAATGAGCTGTCTCTGAAATATCTAATCCATGCCTTGCATATTATTTGATGGAGTTTTGAAAAAATTGAGCTAAATTTAAAGAAGATTGTCATTTAACCACAAGACATTTAAGCCCCTTATTGTATGACAAAATGTTTAAAAAAACTTACTAACAGAGGTTTCACAGTCTGCCTAGAAGAGACAGCAGACTCATTAGAGGAAGGAAGAATGAATTTAGAATATCTTCAGTGTTACTTTCTTTCTATGTGGAGTTATTTTTAGTATTTTCAGTGTATTCCCATCCCCTTGGAATTTAAAGAATTAAACAATCTTACTTTCTTAACAATGTGGACTGCGACTAACTGGGCACTTCGAGGCACTGCCATTTGAGTGGAAGAACATCTTTCCTCTGAACATAAATAAAGTAGTGAAATAGGAAGGAGAAAACAAGACTAGGAGGCATTATTAGACCATTTCAAATAGTGAGGGGATATTTCTCTCTACTACTATTATTAAATGCAGGGACCAAAGAAGGGAATTTTATTTCAACCAACTGACATATGTTTTGGGATCAGGCTCTGGCATGATTACAAGCCAGCTCAAATTAATTTCTTCATTCACTAAACACTTACTGAGTACCTATTTAGATCAAGCATTATGCTATCCCATAGTGAATGAGATAGACACAGTTTCTACCCTCATGCAGCTTACAGTTCACTGGAATGTTCTTTTGGATGCCCTCTGGGTTCAAAGTCCAGGGTACCCCAATGCCCAGTGAGTCTACACAGTATTTTACTCTTTTGGCTACTTGAAAATCTCTTCTTCCTTGAATTCCAAGATAATATTATCTTTAGTTCTTCTCTAATTCTAGTTGCTGCTCTTTCTCTTTCCTTTTAGTTTAAATGTTGCTGTTACTGATAAACCTTAACCTTGCTTACTGATTGGATTATCAAAGATACAGATATTGACAAAGCACTATTTGAGCCAGGATCCCTGAAAGATATCAGTAGCCACCACTCTCAGTGCCTTGCCTCACACCCCCGTCGGCTGATCTCGGTAGATACTCTGGGAACACGCCTTGATGTCTCAAGCACACACCAAGGCATATCTCCTTGTTTCCACCTCACCTTTCCTGATACCTCAGAAGCTCACTGTGCTCAAACACAATCGCATCCGTGAAGCAACCCTTAATCAGGGGAGATGGGAGCCAGTGTATGAAGTGGATAAATGTCCCAGCCCTCTGTCCTTCATTAGGACAATCTGTGGGCACATCTGCATGGTTCCTCATGAGTCCTCAGCAGGAGTGACTCCAGTTGCCCACAGACTTAACTGCTCCACGATCATCCTTTATTGGTTTCTTCTCCTTCCCTGTCTTGTCCCAGACTCCCTAACTCCTGAATCTTTGGATCACCTCCCAAATAAACCTTCAGCACCCAAGTTCTTCTCAGGCCTTGCTTCAGAGGACCCTGAAGTGGGACATCATCAAACAGTTGCAAATATAATTATTTTAAATTGTGATGAGAAGAAGGATGAGTACAAGATATCATGAGAGAATATGACCAGGGAGAGGTTTTGGAAAAGGAGACCTAACAGATGACTATGAGTTGTCCAAGGGAAAGAGGAAGGGAGTCCATGAACATCTTTCCATATCAATAAATATGCATCTGTATCTCTGATAATCCTTTCAGTAAAAAATCTCATTGTTGTTTTATTTGCATTTCTTTGATCATTATTAAGGTAGGACATTTTATATGTTTGTTGGTTACTATTCATTCATCTCTGATAAATTGTTAATGACCTTAGCTTACTTTTCTTTGGAGTTTATTAAATAAATGTATATTGAACATCTACTGTTCAGGAACAATACTAGCAACTATGTTGTTAGCTATTATAATTTAAGAATATTAACTCTGCATTTATCATATATGTTGTGAATATGTTTTCTATTTTGTTGTTTGTCTTTTAACATTGCTGATTGTGTTTTTATTGCCATACATATTTTGTAACATAAATGGTCAAATCTACCAATCTTTTTCTTCATAGTTCCTGTCCGCATAGCCATACTTTGAAAATCTTTCTCTACCCCCATGATTAACTTTCCTTATGAATTTGGAATTTCAACTTTATCATGTTCTGAATTCTTACTAATGCTTATATCTGTTTCTGGACTTTCTGTTTTATTAATCTTTCTGGTAATTTTTGTTCCCATGTTTTAATTATGGTATTGCAGCATATTTTCATGCCTAGGAGTATAAGCCACTCTTATTATTTATATATATATATATACACACACACACATTACATATGTATTACATACACATACATAATTCATGTATATTACATATATGTAGTTAGCATAACTGTTGATATTGATGTAATTACAAACTTCTGGATGAGTTGCAAGAATGTTACAAGGAACTCCCCTATACACTTTCCCAGATTCACCAATTATTTACATTTTACCTATATGCTTTATCATTCACATTGTCTCTATCTCTTCTCTTCCTCCCTCGCTGTTTCTCTGTCTATATAAAAACACACACACCACATTTTTTTTTTTTTTTTGGCTATTTGAGAGTCATTTGCAGATACAGCTGCAGTACAAATACCCTAAGTACTTCAAGTTTATTTCCTAAGGTCAAGACTATTCTATTTCTACAGTACGTTTTCCAAATTAGAAAAAAATTTGGAAAATTTAACACTATCTGATCACAATCTATATTCAGATTTTGTCAATTGCCTCAGTAATGTCCTTTATGGGTATTTATATCACCACCACCATCAACACCCTCCCTTCAGCCCCCTAAGTCCAGGATCTAATCCAGGGTCACAGGTTGCATTTGGTTCTTTAATATCATTAGTCTATTTTATTATGGAACAGGAGGTCCTCATTCTCTGTCTTTCTTGACCTTGATATTTTCAAAGACCACAGGCCAGTTGTAGAATGTTCCTCATTTTGAGTTTCTCTGATGTTTCCTCATGATTAAATTCAACTTCGGCATTTTTGGCAGGAATATCATAATGGTGAAGTTGTGTCCTTCGCATTATATCACATCAAACAGAATGTTGGCTTGTGCCAGCGATGTTAACTTTGATCCTTTGATTAAACTAGTGCAATTCAGATTTCTCTGATTATTTTAAAATCATTTTATCAAGTTCTCAGAAAATCCTATTGGAATTTCTATTGGAAATCCATCTGATTTATATATTAATTTGGAGAGAATAGATGTTTTCTGTATTTTTAAAGTCCATTTTTCCTTCTCTCAGCAACATTTTATAATATCTTTTCTTCTTATAGTTTCCACAAATTTCTTGTTCAGTCTTAGGTTTTTAATATTTCTCATCATAGTTGGAAATAAAATTTCTTTTTCTTTTTTCTTCATATTGTCTATTTTTTTTTTTTTTTTTTTTTGCTGCCAGGTAGGATAGAAATTGATCTTTGTATATTTGTATAACTGCCTTACCTATCTCTGATAGGTTTTAAGAGTTTTGGGATTCTTTTATATTTTCTAGGGAAATAGTCCTATTATCTACAAATAATAATGTTTGTGTCCTGGGTTTGAATTCTCTTTACACTTGACTTACTAGTATGTTATGTAGGATTTCTGCATCTAAGTGATATCAGACTGTAGTTTTTTAACTTTGCTTGTTTGGTTTTGGCTCCGTGTTTTTCTGCTTTTTGTATCACAGATATGTGAGTTTTGTTAAGTGAATTAGGAATCTTTCCATCTTTTTCTATTCTCCAGGATGACTTGAGCAATATAGAAGTATTTGTTCCTTAACATTTGCTTATAAAATAATTTGGCACGAGTGGCTTCGGGGAAATTGTGTTTGATTTTTTAATCATTGCTGCAATATTTTCCATAATTATTTGTATGGGGATGTCAAAAATTTTCTTGAGCTATTTTGGTAAAGCTTTCTATAAGATCTATTTCTTAAAATTTTCAGCCAGGCACAATGGCCCATACCTATAGTCCCAGCTGCTTGGGTGGCTCAGGTGGGAGGATCATTTGAGCCTGAAAGTTCAGAGGCCAACCTGAGCAACATAAAGAGACCTCTGTCTCTAAAAAAAAAAAAAAGTAAAAATAAATGAAAATTTAAAAATTTTTTTGAATTTGCTAACAAAGTGTTTATATTATTCATCTATCCTTATGGTTGCATCTCATTTCTTATTCCTAAAGTATTTGTACTTCTTCTTAGCTTTAATCTTTACTTTTGGCAGAAATTTTGCCCCTTTATTGTTGTTTTAAAGAGCCAACTCTTAATCTGTTCTGCAGTTTTCTAATTCATTAATTTCTGGTTTTATATGTATTTTAAATCTTTCCTTCCCCATTTTCTTTATTTGATTTTTTGTTTTATTTTTTCTTACATAATAAAGAGCACCCATTTTCTTTAGATTTCTGTCATCTTAAATCATATTTAATTCACTTATTTTAATTTGTTCCAATTAAATAACATAAATCTTGGTTTTAAAACTTAAAAATTGTGTCTCATAGAATCACAAATGTTTTAGGAATAGAGGGAATTGTCAAAACCGTATGATACAAACCTTTCATTTTACAGATTTGGAAAGAAAACAAGTTCAAAGTCTTATTTCTCAGCTAGCCAGTTACAGAACCAAA
>CAUYRT010086982.1:0-32555 GCA_963574885.1 Lepilemur ruficaudatus | reverse complement strand
CTCTCTATCTCTCTCTCTCTCTCTCTCTCATTCACAGACAAATTCTGGCTTTTCATGCACAAATTTCTCATAAAATGCCAGGGCACAGGCAAAAAGAAACTTGTGGAAACTCCTCTATGGCTATTTAATAACCACAATAACTGGTGATGGCTTAAAGACTGTTCGCAGAGCACAGGACTCCCAGAGATCGTTTCCCCCCTGCTCCTTAACTTTCAGTAAATTTTCTGGGGACTTCTTTTCTACTAGTTCGAGATCTCCTCTGACATGCTTATCATTAGGTAGTATTGATCTGTCATTATTGAGCTTTTCCATTTTAATCACAGAGCTGCAAGCTTACATGAAGAATTTCAAATGAGACGGAAGAACGCAGGGGAAAGCAAGAAGTTCCCCTCAGCCCCTTTTCTATTTTTTCACGTCTAGTCCCTCTCCCCAAACGCTAATTTTACACATAACTACTGCTAATGGTCAGGACTTCATCTTAACGCACTTTTTGTTCTAGGCACATACGTCTTTGTATTTGCACTGCACTGTCATTGATTTTTTTTCTTTATCGTAAAGCTTCCGTAACATTCTGTGTCAATGCATGCACATTTAATACATTCTTTTTAACAACTCCATATAATTCCTAACAATAACTATGCTGCAGTTTATTTTACTGTGCTTGGTTTATTCTCACTTAGATTATTTTTAATTCCACTGTTACAAACAGTGAAACATTCATGTTCATCTGCAAACGTATTTCCAGAATGAAATCTGAAAAACCGAATTTCTGAATCAAAGGCTATGCGTATTTAAAATCCACAGTGGTAGAACTAATATTCCCTCTACACTTGCAATTTGTGAAAATAGCCATTCTATCTCCCCATTCCAATGGCAAGCACAAATTATCTGAAAAATTTTGCCAATCTGGATAGATTTTATTATTTTAACTTACTTGTCCTTAATTGCTAGTAAAGTTGGACATCATTTTTTACATATTCACTGACCGTATACATGTTTTATTTTATCAATTGTTAGTCTCTATTCTTTGTTCATCTATTTTTTGTCTTTCTTTGTTATTTGCACAGCTTCTGTACAAATTTTAGATATTAATTTCCTGTTAGCTATCTATACAAGTAGTATTTTTGTTTTTAAGTATGTGGCTTGCCTTTTTATTTCATTTTATGTTATCTTTTGCTGTTCAACTTTTTTAGTTCTTTATGTAGTCAAATCTCCTAATATTTTCTTTATGGCTCTTGGAGTTTTTTCTTGCTCTAAGGTGTTACTTGATCCCAAATCAATGCAATATACTAATTTTTAATACTTTTATAATTCTGTTTCCAATATTAGATTTTTAATCTATCTGCCATTTATTTTAACTATAGTATAAGGCAGGGATTTAGGTGTATGTCCCAGTGATAGATATTGAAAAGTTCATCTCTTTGCATTAATTAGAAATACTACTATTATTATGTAACTAAATATACATATTTTAAAATTTCTAGTCTATTCCATCAATATAGTTGTCAATTTTTAAGTAATATCCCATAATTTTAATGTAGCTTTAAACTGTGTTAATATTTAGAAGAACCATTTTTTAATTATTCTTCCACTAAGAAAACCTGAATATTCTGACATAGATAATCATAAAAATTTCATAACTGAATACTATGAAGATTTTAATGTGAATTGCATAAATTTTTATATTATTATGAAATACTTAATATATTGAGTCTTCTCATATAGAAACATTATTCTATTTACTAAGTTTTTTATTTGTTTTTTAGTGTTTAGTAGTTCCTTAGAATTTCTTTTCAATTTATTCCTAGGAAATTTGTAACATTCATTAACACTAATAATTTTAAATTTACTATAAATTGGGTCTTTTTGAAGTCAAAAATTCTATTATAATTGATTATTTCAATAAGAGAACTTTTGATTTGCATTTGTCTTACATCCTGGTAATTTATTAAATGCTCATTAGTTCTAGTAGCTTATTATAGTTTACTGTCTTAGATATTATAGATGACAATTATAACAATGGTCATTAATAATTAATGATAATCAATTAGTAATGTTAACATTTAGACCTCATTTCCTTTCTTTTTCAATTACATTGGTTAGTGCTGTCAAATAATGTTGAATATCCATGTTAAGCTACAAATTCTTCTTTATTATTCTTTGAGGTTTCTAATGTCTTCTGGTTTAGTATGAATTTAGTGTGAGTTCAGAATGATGAGCTTTGTCAAGCCAAATGATATCTGAAATATTAACTTTACTCACTGAAGGGCAAGAAACTGATAACCCCCACAATGTTAAGTTTAAAAATGCAGCTTCAACTCTGCCACATATCCCACAAATTAAACTTACCCATCACTGCATAGGTGAAGAAGTTGAAATAGAAAGAGTGCAAAACTGTATCTACCAAATGTAATAATAAAAGGAAAAATAACTTATTTTACCTGAGCATATGCAGTTGAGAAAAAGTAAGGGCACCTGCCACATGCAAACACTGGCCTTCATGCAGCAAATCTTTCCTGAACACCCAGGGAGCGTTAGGCGCTGTTCTGGGTTGGGGGCTTGTGACATTAAAAGAAAAATTGCATAAAACTGACCACACAAAATTTCATTTCAGGGGAGATGGCAATAATAAACACATAAACAGATAAATATACAAGGGAGGACTTGTATGAGAAACAAAAATAAAGCAGAGTAAGGGTAGACATGTCCATGGAGAGTGTATGTTATCATTTTATAGAGAATTTTAAAGGAATATCCCCCTGATAAGATGGCAGTTATGCAGAGATCTGAACAAATTCAAAAGTGAGCAAAGAGAAAAATGGCAGATTAGGGACCTCCAAGTTCTCATTCCCCCACAGAAACATAATAAACTACAAAAAAAATTCAGAGAGGCAGAGGCATTGCCTGAAGTAGTGGTTTTGTAACTCTGGAGCCTGTTTGAATGCTTGCTGTTTCTAAGGGAATGGCTTGACTGAAAAATTGTTTGGTATCAGTCAATTTCAGGCTTAAGCATAGCAGTAGCTATCCATCCCCCCTGCGGCCTTATGACAGGCAGCTGTGGGGATAGGAACTGCACTTCTGGTGTGGTTTTCTGGAGCCAGCGTGGGCAAAGAGGACGTTGTTTTCCACATATCAGGGTTCTAGGTTATGATTGCAAATTCCTGCTTCTGATTATGGATGTGAAGGCACAGAGATTCACTGTCACTACATCAAACCGCATCAGCTGAAGTGGCTTCTGGGGGATTTCAAAGAGCCATACTTGTTTTAGTACCTATTTAAAGCAAAGACAAACATGCATGCAGAGGGTCTAGAGGCCATTGTGTGTGCTGAGGAAAACACACAGACTCAATAAAAGACCTGAGAAGACCTTAAACTTTCACCCCAGGCTGGTCATAAACAGAGACACCTTAAAACAAAACAGAAAACCCTGGGACACAGGGAAAATATAATCTCCAGTGTTACAGTGTAAGATTCAAATGTCCAGTTTTCAACAACTGTAAAGAAAATAACAACATATGCAAAGAAAAAAGAAAGTTTTGCTTATTCCTAGGAAAAAAATAAATGAACGGAAAATGTACCTGAGGAAGGTGAAATGTTGGACTTACTAAACAAAAACTTTTAAGTGACTAAATCAAATATGCTCTAAGAGCTAAAGGAATATTCAAACAAAAAGAAATTTTAAATAAAGGGGAAAAAATTTAAAAAAAAAGATACAAAAAAGAAATTCTGAAGCTTAAATATACAATAACTATTAATGTAAAGAAAAATATACAACTGGAATTTAAAAGAAGATTTGAGCAAACAGAAGAAAGAATGCATGAACATGAAGATAGGACACTTGAAATTACTAAGTCTGATAAACGGAAAGAAAAACGAATAAAGAAAAGCGGAGAGACACTAAGGGATTTATACGGTTCCATGAAGCAGACTGATATGTGCATTGTGGGAATCCTAAAAGGAAAAGTAAGTGATAAAGGAACAAAAGAACATTTGAAGAAATAATGAATGAAAAAAATCCCAAGTCTTATGAATGACATGAATCTATAAACTCAAAAAGCTCAACAAACTTCAAATAGAATTAATTCAAAGATGTATCAAAAGATATTATAACAAAATTCTTCAGTGCCAAAAAGCAAAGAAGAAATAATACTGTTGGCCAAGTTCTCATCAAAAACCTTAGAGTCAAGAAGGTAGTGGGATGATATATTTAAATTACTGAAAGAAAAAATTTGACACTGAGAATTCTATATCCAGCAAAACTGCCCTTCAATATTAAGGGAGAAATTGTAGCATTGTGAAATAAATATAAATTGAAGGAGTTCATTACCACTATATTTGCCCTATAGAAATACTAAAGAAAGTTTATTAGGTTGAGATAAAAGGATGCTAGACAGTAACTCAAGAAGATATAGAGACTACGGTGAAAGTAAATACATAAGTATATAAAAAAGTAAATATTATTTAAATTTTTGTTTTGTAAATCTATTTCTCTAATTTTATGATATTTACCATACAAAGATCTAAAACAATTATAAATCTATGTTCTTGGGCACATATAAAGATGTAATTGTGACATAAATAACATAAAGAGATAAGAGATATAGTGTATAGAAGTGAAGTTTTTTCCATAGAATTGAAGTTAATTTGGAATCAATTTGAATTAGATTGTTATAATATTGTGATGTTATATGTAAACCCCATAGTAGCTGAAATAAAATATTTAGAATATCTACAAAATGAAATAAGAAGGAAATCAAAATATATTGTTATAAAATTTCATCTAAACCCCAAAAAGAGGGAGTAAAAGAGGAAATGTCGAACAAAAATGCTGTAACATATGCAGAAAAAAATAGCAAAGTAACAAAGATAATTTCTTCTTTGTCAGTAATTGCTTTAAATATGAATGAATTGAAGCCTTTAGTGAAAATGCAAAGATTTGTAGTATAGAGAAATACTCATGATCCGATTATTTTCTGTCTACAAGAGACTGCTTTAGATCTCTAGACACACATAGGCTAAAAGAAACAGAGTAGCAAACACTGAGGGAATTTGTCAAAACAAACCATCCCTGCAGGAAGTACTCAGGGCTGCGTTACACATGGATCAGCACAATAGACACTCACAAGTATAAAATTATCCAAAAGCTAAAAGTCAAAGGCCAGATACCACAATGGCTCAAGACATAAAAAAAAAAAGCATCAAAGTTCAACTCAACAGGATGAACAGAAATATGCCACACTTATCAGTTCTTTCAATAAATGTGAATGACTTGAACTGCCCACTGAAGAGACATAAGCTGGCCAAATGGATAACAATACACAAGCCAGGTATCCACTGTCTCCAGGAAACACATCTAACCCACAAGGACTCATTCAGACTCAAGGTGAAGGGATGGAAAACAATATTCCTTGCAAATGGAAACCAAAGAAACCTGGTATAGCAGTTCTCATCTCAGATAACTTAGTCTTTAAATCAACAAAAGTAATTCTAAATATTTACACACCCAACACATGTGCACCTAGCTTCATAAAGCAAATCCTACTTGATCTAAACAAAATGTTAAGCAACAACACTGTAATAACTTAGGACTTCAACACCCCACTGACAGAATAGGACAGATCTTCCAAACAGAAAATAAACAAAGAAACAAAGGGCTTAAACAGAACTCTAGAACAAATGGGTCTGACTGACATTTACAGACCATTCTACCCAAAAACCTCAGAATATATATTCTTATCATCAGCTCATGGGACATTTTCTAAGACTGACCACATCCTAGGCCACAAAACTTGTCTCAACAAATTTAAAAAAAATTAGAAATTATGCCATGTTTCTTCTCAGACTACAGTGGAACAAAATTAGAAAGCAACTCTAACAGAAACACTCATCTCTACACAAAGTCATGGAAACGAAACAACCTATTGCTGAATGATTATTGGGTCAAGGAGGAAATTAAGATGGAAATGAAAAGATTCTTTGAGCTAAATAATATAGGGGACACAATTATGAAAAACTATGAGACACAACTAAAGAAGTCCTGAGAGGAAAATTCATAATCTTAAATACCTACATCCAAAAGGTAGGAAGATCACAAATCAACAATCTAATGAATTGACTCAAAGAACTGAAAAAGAAGGGCAAACCAATTCTAAACCTAGCAGAAAAAATAAATAACCAAGATCAGAGTAGAACTTAATGAAATTGATAAAAAGAATTATACAAAATATTAAGTAAATAAAAAGCTGGTTATTTGAAAAGATAAACAAAATTGTCATGCCTGTATCCAGAAGCAGAAAAGAAAGGACTCTAATAAACTCAATCAGGAATGAAAAAGAATAGATTACAACCGATACCACAGAAAAACAAAATATCATCTCTGAATACTGTAAAAATCTCTATGTACATAAACTTGAAAACAGGAAGAAAATGGACAAATTCTTAAAAACACACAGCCTTCGTAGGCTCAATCAGAAAGAAATAGAACTCCTGAACAGACCAATATCAAGTATTGAAATTAAAGCAGCAATAAAAAACCTTACCCTTCCCCCCACAAAAAGTCCTGGATCAGATGTTTTCACACCCAAATTATATAATAGCTACAAAGAAGAACTGGTGCCTATCTTGCAGAAATTATTCCACAACATCAAGAAGAAGGAGTCCTCCAGAACACATTTTACAAAGCCAATATCACCCTAATACAAAAATCAGTAAAGGACTCAATAAAAAAAGAAAACTACAGAACAATATTTTCTATGAATATAGTTTCAAAAATTCTCAATAAAATTCTAGCAAATATAATTCAGCTGCTCATCAAAAAATAATCCATCACAACCAAGTGTGTTTCATCCCAGTGATGTAGGGATGGTTCAACATATACAAATCTATAAATGTAATTCACCACATAAATAGAAGTAAAAAAAAAAGAAGAAGACCATATGATCCTCCCTATAGATGCAGGAAAAACATTCAACAAAATTCAGCACACTTTTATGATAAAAATGCTTACCAAAATAGGAATAGACAGTACTTACCTAAAAATGGTACAAACCATATATGACAAACCCACAGCCAACATCATGTTGAACAGGGAAAAATTGAAAGCATTCCTGCTTAGAACGGGAATCAGACAAGGTTAACCTCTATCACCACTTCTATGCAACATAGTTCTGGAAGTCCCAGCCAGAGCAAACAGACAAGGGAAAGAAATCACGTGCATCCAAATCGGGGCGGAAGAGGTCAAACTATCACTCGTTGCTGACTATATGATCTTAGACATTGACAGAATTGAAGGAAAAAACAGTTCCACAATGATAGAACTTTCAATACACCACTTAAAATTATAGATAAAACATCTAGACAGAAGATTGGTAAGGAAATAGAGGACTGAACAAGACTGCAATCATAACAGAACTAGCAGGCATTTATATAAGACTCCATCCACAACAACAGAATACACTTACTTTTTCTTAAGTGCACAATATGTATTCTTCATATGGACCATATTTCAGCCCACAAAAAACGTCTCAAAATGTTTTTAAAGTTTGAAGTTTTACAAGATATTTTTTATGTCCACAATAGAATGAAGGTAGAAATCAATAACAGAAGGAAAGTGAACAATTCACAAATATGTGGGAAGTAAACAACATAATTTAAATCACCAATTATGTTCTTCCTCACAAAGTTAAACATAGAATTACCACATGATTCAGCGATTACATGTGTAGGTGTATTCCAGAGGAACTGAAAATAAAGACTCAACCAGATACTTGTATGCCAATGTTTATCGCAGCATTATTCACAATAGCCAAAAGTTGGCAAAAATCTGGCTGTGCATTGACAGATAAATGAATAAACAAAATGTGGCATGTACATGTACAACGAAATGTTATTTGACCTTAAAATAAAGTTTTTGTATGTGCAATTGCAGGGATGAACCCTGAAAATATTTGCTAACTGAAATAAGCTAGGCATAGAAGTTTAACTTTGGTATGATTCTACTTACATGAGGCACATACCTGGGAGACGTAGAGTCATACAGAAAGTAGAATAGAGATTACGAGGTCCTGAGGAGGAGAGAGTGACAGGTATTGTTTAATTGGTGCAGAGTTTCTTGTTGGGATGATGGAAAGTTCTAGAACTGGATAGTAGTGACAGTTGCACAACATCATAAGTCTCTTTCATGCCACTGAATTGTATACTTCTAAATGGTTAAAATGGTAAAGTTTATTTTACCAGAATAGAGAAATCCACCGAAACAAACAAAGTGATCCAAGAAGATATCCGTTATGGGAGAGTTCCCAGACAGAGCAAACAAAATAGCTAAAGCCCTGAGGTGGGAGGGTGTTTGGCACAGGAGGCCAGACTGAGAAAGATGAAAAGGAGGAATGAGACCCCTAGGAGTGAGGTTGGAAAGGGAGGCAGGAGATAGATATTTTAAGGTCTTTTAGACCATTATAAGGTCTTTGTGTTTACTCTAAATGAGATCAAATTTCTTAGGTTTTGAGCAAATGAATCACACAATATGATTCCTATTTTAAAAGAGTAGTGTGAGATACTAGGTTGAGAATGCATTGCAGGATGGCAAGGTTGGAGACAGAAAGATGCACTTGTATGCTGTTGCCAACAGCCTGTGCAAGGGTCAATGGAGGTCTGGACTGGGATGGTGACAGAGAAGATTGTGAAGAGTTGGCAGAGGGAGGACACATTTTAAAGATAAAGCTGATAAGACTTGCTGATGGTTTACATGTTGTCAGAGAGAAGAAGAGGACTCAAAAGTTATTCCAGGGTTTATGGCTTGAACAACTGGTGAAATAGAGATGTACTTTACTGAAATGGGAAAGATAGTAAAGACAAACTTTTGGAAAATCCCATCAATTTATAAAATATTATCTCCCAATGCTTACAGACCCCAAATATTCATCTTAACCACAGCCCCTTGTGCTAAGAAGCTTGGGTACAGGTAGAACAGGAGCAGGACATGGTTATTAGGATACATCTTGGTTAGCCTCTCTATAGTTCACTGTGATCTACACAGCTTTGCAGTTATGTATCAATTTCTCAGCAGCTTATAAAAGCTGTCCAGGTGGGTAGGGGCCAGACCCTTTTCCAAAAGAAAATCATCCACAAAGAAGTGCATATCTAGAAGCTGTGGCAATTGACAGTAGCAGGTGGGACAGGAAGATTTCTTTAGCATATAAGGTGATAATTTAAGTCCTGAGGGTGCTCTGTCTCATCAGAACATGAGAACATTGCTATATATGCAGATTAGACAATGAAAGCATGAAGGTTGCTAGTGTCAGGACTCAGAGAATTCTGCCTGCAAGTAACCAGAATTTGATCAACTAGACAGAGGCTTAGGGATAGGACTTAACACTGTAGCAGATTCTGAATGTATGGCAGTCCATCATTACAAGAAAATAGCACAGATTTGATTGCTCCCATCCCCTGCTCCCCACTCCCAGCTGCATGATTTCCATTGAGTTTTACTTCTATCTGTGCACATGAGTGCTGATTGGTTAGTTCCAATTTAATAATGAGTACATGTGGTCTTTGTTTTTCTGTTCATTAGATATTTAACTTACGAGAATGGTCTCCAGTACCATTCAGATTGTTGCAAAAGGTATCAATTCATTTTTTATAGCTGAGCAGCACTCCATGGTATACGTATACCACATTTTGTTAATACACTCATGAATTGATAGGCACTTGGGTTGATTCCACGTCTTTGCTAAAATCATACCTAATGGGTACAATGTACACTATCTGGGTGATGGGCACACTTATAACTTTGACTCAAGCAGTAAAAAAGCAATCCATATGACCAAAACGTTTGTACCCACATAATATCCTGAAATAAAAAAAGAAAAAAGAAAAGGGCACAGAAACAGACGAGGGTGAGGCTTAGGATCCTCTAACTTTCCAAAGAATGTTGTTCTCCATTTCCCTGTACTTTTTTGCTCAGTTCATGAAAATCAGTGACTAAATAAAGTTGATAACTGACCTGAAAGAAAAGATAGACAAGATGTGTATCTGTGGGCAGGAAATCATAGTTTTCTTTGGATAAGAGAGAGTGCAAGGGAGATTTGGAGTATAGAAAACGAGAGAGCAGAATAATCTCCTCATCCCTCAGAAGGAAAGGAATCAGAAGTACAAATAAGAGATGGCCTTGCATATTAATCCATTTTATGTGTTTTGTATTTGGCTAAGAATAATTCTGGTGATGAATCATGGGCTCTTTATCTATTTGACTCATTGATATAGTAAGTTCCTTCTTAAATATTCATTGCCATTTAGACTTCTCAGTTACAATGGTAATGCTTTGTGGCTTTGTATGTATTGTGTGCATACATATGGGTAATCTAGCTACCTTCATCTGTTTTATTTATATTTTATTTGTAATTGGGTATTTATATTCTTATCTGTAGAATGCAGATGGTGTGTGCAGAGTTAGGGAACTCCCTCCCTTGTAGATGCATCTTAACTCCTTTCCCTAGAAATAAAGAGCTTGGTGTTATTAATTACAACAGCATACACCTGCTATTTCTTGCACAGAGCCACATGTTTAGGGGAAGGAGTGCTATCTTGCAATGGCTGATAGGGCTTAAGTCAAGGGTTACCATGCAACTATCCCCTAGGGATGCCTGCTATGTCACATGCCAGCACGTCTGTGAAAATTCCATAGCTGATCTTCATGATGACAAGAGAAATAAGCCGGTGGGCATAGCAGTTGAGATTGTTCAGCTGTTTCTAATATTACATATCTTTGAACTGCTGTCTCTTATCTGACACCTGGCTGTGTCACTATATTAACCAATGAAACATCAATTGATTTAATTTTTACCTATTCCACAACTGGCTTTGTTTTTATCTCATCTGCCTCAACAATATTTCTCTTTTTGCCAGGCATGAAGTTATCAGCACCATTTATTGAGTTTCCACAGTATGTACAGACACTTGAAGTGATATATGAGTATTAATCACAACAAGCTTCTTTGAAGGAGATATTGAATAAATTATTATTTAATTAAAGCTCAAATCAAGACTGATAATAAAACAAATGTCTGAGCAGTTGGACACTCCCTGGCTCAACCAATTGGACTATAATTCTACACAGCAATGGACAAATCATTCCATTGGAACATCGATGCGTCTATTAATGGCTATTATAAATCAAGGGATGGAGATAGCTAATTAGATACAGGTCTCCCCACAGTGGGATGTTAAAGGGGTGTGCAAACAATTCCCAGCCCAAGTGAAGACTGGTTGTCTCCTTGCTAAAGGCTTGGGCAATGCCACCTTGAGTTTCCTCATTTTTACCATGAAGACACTGGCTTTTTCATGAGTGGACGACCCTAAAGTAGGATTCCAGATGCAGAGGAAATTGAACTTGGAGTCACATAGAGGTAGACTGGAATCCATGCTTTCCTACTTATTCAGGGTATGATCTTGAGTAGTTATTTAAGTTTTCCAACTCTTAGTTTCTACAATTATAAAGAAACTATAATAACATATATCAGCATGACTTTATGAGTCTGAAGATACAATACATAAAAAATTTATAATATATTGGGCTCTGAATACGAGATGGTGTTGATTGCTATCATCACTATAAATAATATTATTTATTGCTGAAAATAGTCTAATAGTCTAAAGTTGCAACAAAGTTCTATCATGTTAAAACCCTGGGATCTGGTGGGTTGTATGGAACAGCTACAGTTACTTTAACCATTGTGTTTCAATGAAACCCACATTAACATTTGTTATATTGTTTAATTACTATTACATGTTTTATTAAGTAAATTTTTTACTATAATTGGATTAGTACTCTGAAACAAAATATTAGTTTAATATCTAAACACAACCACAACCATAATTTTATGAGCTTTAAATTATATGCCATAATTATGTCCATTATCACATGTGAGCATAGCTTGTATCACAGTCTAATAGTTCATTGATTATATATGCTGTAATATGCTTTCATTGTTTTTAATGTTTTTTTAACATTATTATCCAAGACCAAGGAGAGGAATGGGGTGGAAGGGGTCAGGATTTGGGAACAAGTCGGGGGCACATCTCACTCGGGAAACATGTGGCTTCAAGGTGGAAGAATGTATTTTCATGGTTAGATATTGAGTTTATCTGTGCTTTTGTACTATTACCAATACTATCACCAATAGTCATGAGAGTCATAAAAAATTAAGTATTTCTTGATATAACTATGTATATGTTTATATGTGTGGAAAAGTACCACATGAGTAACCCACTCTTCTGGGCATATGTTAAGTTGCAGACTCATTGTTGGAAGAAGAGAAAATGCTTAGGGTGGGCTCGCTCTTTTCTTTCAGGTGATCATTTTACTACCTACATCTTTCCCTCCACACCTCTCCATGGCTACATCAGAAGTCCCCTCCCACAATTTCCTGGTTTTCTTCCCCGTCTTCACATCTAACTCATGGTTATGTGTCCATGGGTTTGCCCAGCTTAATAATTATGGTCAACCCCAAGGGTATTTTCAACCTTTATCTTTCAATCAATATTTTAGCAATGATTTTGGTGATTTTTCTATATTTAATAATTAATCCCAACTTTTGATACTTAAGTGTTTTATCTATGTTCTTAAGTTCTTATGTGTATTTTAAATCCCATTGGTTTGTAAGGTGTGGACTATATGCTGCTATCTATTCTCTCCCTGAAAGGATCCAGTGATGTAGAAGAGCAAATACATTTTCCCAAATATGTTAAATTTTTATTTTTCTGCAAAGAGAAGGTAAGATAAACTCAATTATTTTTGCACGTTAGGACACGGCGACCTTAGCTCGGGCACCCCGCAGAGGGCGGGAAGGCGCGCACTGCGTTCGAGTTGCACCGGAGCTGCCTGACACTGACATGGGCATTCGGCGCGCTGCGGCTGCCCCCGGCTCTGCCTCTTTTCTGTTGTGTTCCGGGCTCTCTTCACTGAAAATGCAAGAAACACGGCACAGAGTCTAGAGAGACTTGTCTGAGGTTATAGTAAACCCCATGTTAATTTACCAAGACAACTTTAAGATTAACGGTGATAATCAGCCAGAATGCACTTACTTTTCCTTAAAGTCAAAAAATTGGAGCATTTCTTAAACTGCCTTCCCAAGTTGTGATATTTTTTTTACATTCTTCCAAATGTGACCAAGAATTAAAAGTAGATTTTTTAAAGATTAATTCTGGGTTCTTCTATTTATGGGAGAAGACTTCTACCAAAGTAGAAATGATACTTTGGTTCCACAGATAAGAGGTTATTAGAATGAAAACATCTTGTACTTTCCCAAAATGTAAGCAGAGGCTGAACTGATACCTCATTGCACAATTACATTAAGAGTGATTAAGCCAAAATATTGAATCATTGGTATTTACTCCATTTTGCAGCAAAAAGCAACTGCTGAATTTGGTTTCTCATCATCATTATTGTGCTCTATCAGGATAAAAAAAAATGTTTATTTTTTAAAGTAATTTTTGCTCAGAGAAAGATTTTGTGCAATCCAAAACCAACCAACTCCTATCATTTATATACAATCGAGACACTATGACAACAGCTTCAACATAAGAACCTGGTTTTTACTTTGTACCAACTTACTTCAAATAAGGTAATGAATTCGCTAGAGGCATGATCTGTTAAGAAATCATAGTAAAATCAGATGAATAGCAACACATGGAACAGAATCTAGAAACTATAGAGCTCTAGAACAAATTAGTGCTGCTAGAAGTTACATACACTAATAAAAGAAAGCTCAGTAAGGAAAACCATGAAGCCATTAACACTTTGTTTCATGATGAGACAATTAAATTTACATTAGGAAGATTTTTGGAAAACTCTATCACACTCTACCCAAAGCTACTAATAACCCAAAGTTACCATTTCACTAATCACTCAAGAGTGCAATGAAGAAAGGTAGTAATAGTCATGAATGGAAACACAATATTTGAAGAAGGGCTCTGGTGGCTTGGCCTGACTCTGTGTTTGTCACTCATATGTTTAGTCCATTCATCAGGAAGCAAGAAGGATGTCTAGAAAGCCTGCAAAGGAATGCACAGGGATATAGGTTTCTTCAAAAATCATACTGGGCTGTAAGAGCCGATGTAAGTCAACCCAGTGGATTACTTTGAATTATAATGAAGTACATCACTAAGAAAGTAATTTGTTCTGTTAGCATGAAAATTGGATGAGATACAGAAAAATTAAAAAAAATTAAATATATATATAAAACTGATAAAATTAGGGAAAAAAGGGAAAGCTTAGGTCAAAGTTTATGACTCCCCTTCCTTCCATCCTTGCAACATCAACAAAGAGAATTTGAACACAAAGATCCCTGCTCACTGCCACCACCTTTGAAGAAGGGCAGGACTAATTACTTACTTTCTACAAAGTCAACTTAGTCCTGTAGGAAGTACCTTAAAGCAATCCTAGATTCCATGAGGTCTCTAACATTTGGAATAGAGAAAGGAGGTGGAGGCACCTGGAGAATGTGCCATTTGGATCCAGTGGACAGAAGAGCTGTAAGGATGGTGGGCAGGGACCAGAGCACTTTCTTGCAGTAGAAATGTGCTCCCACGATGAGCAGGCTGCAGCACTTGGACCAAGGTCAGTCAGATTTGAGGGGATTGTACCTTGGATGCCCAAGGAGTGGTGGCTACACTTAGAAGGAAAACACCAGCTATGGCTCATGAAGGAGAAAAAGTGAGATGTCTTCATTTATATGTCAGTTGTAAGTGTAAGAAATGGGGTTAGAGAAATTCATAAAAATAACCCAGGAGACCCTGGATTCAAGAAGTCACAGCATGGAGTGGTCCTTTGTGGCGTCATTGGAGGCATGAGAGTATTCTTCCCCATTGAGACAGGTGGTAGCATGGGAAGGATTCCACCAACTAAGTTGGCGACAAGGGTGGAGAGATGACAGGAGTTTTTTCATGAAGAGTGACTGTCATTCCCTGACACGGAAGGTGACAGTAGCAAGAAAGCAGATAAGGCTCATGAGATTTGGTGCCTAGCAGGGTCATGAATTTCCTCTACTGAATTCCCCAAGACCCTGGCCCTTTGCACAAGTTTTGTATCAACCCTCCAGCTACAAATTCAAGAGAAGACATCTCAATGTAAATGTGACAGGTCAAAGACAATTATCCTCACTTCCTTTTAGGAATAAACACTAAAACTTACAGTTGTCTCATTTTAAATGGAAAGAAGGGTGAAAAATATTATTAAAGCCAAGAAAACCTATCATGTCAAAGAAAAAAAACATAACAAAGGCAGAAGGACATATTTTTCAACAGATTCACTGTAGGGAAGAGAAGTAAACTTTAAACAGCATCTGCTATTATCGTAGCCAAATTTATGGAGCATGGATTGTATAAAATGAGATAAGATAGAATAACAGTGTGAAGTAAAATGTTAATTGGGAGGCAAGTGGAAATTTAAAACAAAGAAGCTGGATAGCATAAAGGAAGAATGTTATAAAAGCAAATATGCATCGATATAATTACAAAAAATACACATTAAACAAAGAAAAAGGATAATTCAAAAAGCAGATTCTTGAGGTAGTGGACATTTGTTGTGTGCATTTGGTGTCTAACCAAAAAGCACCCTTTAAATATGAGATAAATAAACAGGAGGCAAAACATTTGTCCCTGCGAAAAAGCTGGAGAAGTGTGCATGTTTGCCCCCTTTTCTCCCTGGCAAGTAGTACAGTAATGTGGTCTAAGGTTGGCCAACTAGATAGCACAGCACAGGGATTTGAATCTTGAAACACAGAAAAGTAAGGGAAGTTTGGAGAAATGTCTAGTAGATTCAGCATTCAGCAGTGTAGCTGCAAGGATTCTAAAGAATAGAGCACCAGGGACACTGCCAAGTGCCCAGTAGCGGTGGCAACAGTGACACAGGTGAGTTCTAGTAGTGGTGGTTCCGATATAGTGTCCAAGGTAGACAGTTCCTGGTGATGCTCTTGCCTGTGCCTTGCTGTCACCTGATCCTGCCAACTCCTGGAGTCTGGTGCTAAAGACCACTCACTCCTTTAGGGGTGATTTGAGTATTTGATTATGCTGTCTGCAAATGCATTTTCTGCTTACTTCAGTAAAAGTTCGTTTTTGTTTTCTCAAACCAGTAAATTTGACTGAATCAAATGATATGAAGAATAAACTTTCTCAGAAAGTTATGGAAACAAAAGAATATAAAATGATGTTGTAGATAAAGGAGAGAAAATACATATCAGATGTTTCTAAAGAGACAGGAAAAACAGAAGTAGAAGCAATAATCAATAATGCAATGGAACAAAGCTTTTCTAGACTGAAAAATAATGTAAGAAAGGCTTACTAGTTACCAGAAAAAACTACTTAGAAGGTCCCAATATTTAATTTACAAAATTCCTACAAGCTTGGTTTGTACATTGATGTGGCTGGCAGTGACAGGAAGCAAGTGTTTGAATATTCAAATGAGTTTGGAAAGCTTTCTATGAAGGAGAATTCAACAGGCTTCTTGACTACAAGCCTTGTCAGATTCGTGATATATTATTGTGCCTGGTGATTCCTCCAGGATAATACAGCTATTCCACTTACCAAATTATTGGACCATGGAGACTTTTTAAAAAATATGTAACTTGAGTTTACTCTTTTACCTAACACATCAACAAATGCTAAAACAGATATATCCTTGTGAAAATCATGACCTTCAAAGTGGAATGATGAATTCTTTAAGCACAAGGCACAGAAAAATTAATACGACACAGAAAAAAATCACAGTTGCATTAGACTTATCTATAACATCACTGTCAGGAAAGCAATTAAGCCATTTGTGATTTTTGAGAGGAAAATGATATGTCTCAAAAATCTTCTCATTAGCCAAGTTGTCACTCCTATGAGAAAGTTACATAAGGCCATTCTCAGATCCCAGTGGCTTCCAAAAATATAATACCCAACTACTGTCCCATATTTCACCTATCTGTGAGAAGTATGTATAACTCATTCTAGATAATCAAAGAAAGTCTTTATGTGATTGAATAAAATCACAGGATGTTATGGCAATCAGTATAGACCATGTTGATAGGGAAACTAAGGAATCATGAAACAAGCAGAGAGGGAGCCACGCACACTTTGTGTTAACTTTGTGTTTCATGGGGCCTCCGAAAACCTGGGCGATGGTTTGATCACATGGTCATGGCTAAGGGATGAATAATGTGAACATACACTATTAGTAGCCTTTGCATAACTTTAAACATGCTTAGGAAGCAGAGAAGAGGGCTCCTGAGGATTAATACATGCATTAGGGGTTTGCCGGTGCCAAGCATGTAAGCAACACTGTGCTAGGAGCTATGGAAAATACAAAATAAATTGAAGGTAATTCAGGTCCATCCTCCTTTTAAATTTGGGAGGAGTCAGCATCTCCATACACTCATTTAAGATACTTTCTTATATTAATGCCATTTTTTAACAATTTAAAATGTTATGAAAATACATAGGGATCCTTTAAATTAATAAAATAACAAGCTTGCAAGCCGGGGACTGCCAGTTTGTAAGCAGATGGTTCAAGTACAATGTTGTGGGCTGTTCTCATTTCTAGTTAGCACTTGCTTTTACAATCTCCCAAACATATTGCAGTGGTATCCCCAACTCTCTGTTTTTATCTTCGTTTAACAAGATATGATAGTCATAATAGACTTGTTTATTCAAACTGCTTCATCAGAGTCATGATTGATTATAAGAAGTTTAGGCAGAATTTAGTGTTGTCAACCAAATTAACAGTTAACAATAATCTGGTGCTAGATTGTAAAGTATAGATATATAATTCTTTTTCTCTGATTGAAATGCATTTAATTAGATATTTTGTCTTCATCCCTTGCTCTGACTTGGATAGTAATGTTATTAAATTCTTATAATTAACTGGGTGAAGGACACACTTAAACCTTTGACTCAGATTGTACAAAAACAAATTATGCAACCAAAATGTGTGTACCCCCACAAAATTAAATTAAAAAAAAATAAAAATAAAAAGTAAATTCTTACATAGGGCACAACAAAACAGTCTTTTACATGAAATTCCTAGAGGAAGAAGTATTTCAGAATTCACAAATATGTATTTGAATTAAAAGTGGTCACCATTATACAATATATCTATGTAACAAAACTTCACTTACAGCCCCTAAATTTATAAAATAAAAAGAGTAGTAACATAGTGTATATATATGATTTTAATAATATATCTCCTTGTGTTAAAAATAAAAACACACATATATGAATATTACCTAGATGGGAAAACTTAAAATGATAAATACTGCACATCAGTTCCAGTCAATTTTTGCTACAAATGAGTTCAGGTAGGGTGAACTTTTTCCATCCCTTCCCACCCCCGCCAAAAAAAAAAAAGAGGAAGAAAAGGAAAGCTTTTATTTTTTCTCTGAGTTTCATAGATTTTAGAATTTTGTGTAAATGGTTGTGGGCCAGTAGTACATTTTAGACAGCTCCTTCATATTCATGAGTGTATACATATACTTCATTTTATGCAGCAGCTATGTTACTAAGGAATGGTATCTATATAAAAAATCTTTTATTGTACATTAAAACATCAAGTCTTTGCTGTCAATTGCAACCAGCACCATCCAACCAGTTGGCAGAGTATAGAGATTCTCTTTCTGAGAGTCTTTTAAAACTCCTGTAACTGTGTTGACAGTGTTTTCGTAAAACACAAATCTATGCATGGCATCAAACTACATAAAATACCTCAACTGCTCCCCATAAATTCCCCTCAAGCACAATATACCTTTGTTCCTTGACTTCCTTTCTGATCCTCCCCTGTTGGTAGACCATGACCCTCTGCCTCAGTTTCCATTGTGGTGCCTTTCCACAGGCTTGGTTTTCTATCTGGAATCCATGGAAACATTTATTTTTCCAACTGTTCTTACTCATCCTTTTAGAGTCATTTTTTCAATCTTGTTATCAGGCTTCATTTCTGAGCTTCCACAGAATCCTGAAAATGCATTTATCAGAACATTTAAACATTCATCTGGAATTGTGTTTTTGCTCTTTCTCATCTACCTCCAGTTTTCATGCATAATGTCATACAAGCACAGCTAGTGAAGGTTACTACATGTTGGAAACTAGAAACTATCCTACAGACTTTTTCATTTAATCTGTGAGGTTGGTTTCTGTTATCACCTTCCCCATCCCATTGTGCAAATAAGAATTTGAGACTTAAAGAGTAATACTCCAAGCATTCAGCAAGCAAATAGCCAACCCCACATTGGAATCCAGGTCTCCCACCTCTAAAGCCTGTGACTCTAATTACCATGCTGTATTTCTCCACAAATATTCTGTAAGTGTTTAGGACATTTAAAACTCTGTGTGCTTCTTAAAGAACTAAAAAATAAAAGCAGGCTTTGTGAGAATAGGATCATAGCATGTCATCCCACAACAACAGCCCAAGTGACCCAAAGTAGAGAGTTGACTATTTCCAAAACAATTATAGCTGTGTCTACGGAGGAATGGAGGAAACATCAATCAGATTCCTAGGAAACCCACATACTTCAAAAGACAGCTGCATTGGTAGAAACGGAATGTCAGTTTAGATTTAGAAAACTCAGAGCATTTAGAATTAAATAAAGACCTCTTTTCACCAAATACATATGGTTAGAAAGCAGGCTAAGAAAACAATGTAGCAATCAGTTTAGACCATTTTTCTTGTATTTTTTATTTTTATAACTTAGTTAGAAAGTAGAACTAAAATTTAAGAGGGCAGAGCCAAGAGCCATTTACACTAAGGGTTTAGAAAAACACAAGGAACAAAAATAGGTCTTCTCAGGACTATACCCAACTTTCCAGGTCGGGGCATCCAGCAATGCATGGCTGGCTGAATTTCAGAATAGCTACAACTTGGTTATTTCTATGTACTCCCACTTTCTCCCCTTTTGAATGGGAGCCTCATGATTATCTTGTCCCTATCCCACTGTTGTGTGTTGTATGGAGAGATGGGGTAGATAGCTTGTTTTTCTAACACAGAGGTCTCTGGATTAAGAGGAACTGTTCTCGCAAAGCTTCATGTGTATGTGGATTAGACTCAGATCCTGAGGTACTGATTTTGAGTCTGATGCAACAGTTTAATACAACTTTTAGGGTCCTTGGAGTGAGTGAGTTTTTCATGAAGGGGGAATGTACTTAACAAATAATTCTACTTAGAGAGGGTTTAAGGTATATTTCAAAATTTGGTCTCAAATTCTTCCCAATTTGGTATGCATGCCTTTGCATTGTGAATTTGCCACTTCTTCAATCCAGAGATGGAATCAGTTTCCCTACTCCTTGGATGTGGGCTGGCTTTTGTGACTTATTTTGACCACCACAGTTTAACAGAAGTGGTATTATGAAACTTCTGAGACTAGACCTTAAATGGTCTTATATATTCAGTTCTCAGTTTCTTGGAATACTAAGGTCCTAAGACCTAAGACCTTCATCTCTGGCCTATTGACATATGAAAGGTCTCACAAAGGAGAAACCCAGGCTGAGCAGATGTGCCAGTGAGGTCATTCTTCCAACGGACCTTCCAGCAGCTGCATGAATGAGCACAGTAGAAACCAACAGAGGATCTGCCCAGCCAAATGACAGAACTGTAAGAGTTTTGTTTTTGCACTTAGGTTGTGTTTGTTTGTTTGTTTGTTTTGATGGGAGGAGGAGATTATGAAGAAGAGCCTATTACCTAAAAAAGGTGGTATCATTTTCTGTCTAGGAATCACTGAGAGTTACCAGAGATGTTGCTGGTGGGAAAATGACAGAAATGTGAGCCAATTGTCAAGTTAGAAAGGAAGTTGATGACCATTGAATTTTGGTGTCTGTGTCAAAGCAGTATGTACTGCCTTCTAACTAACACTGTTTCAAAATTATTTTAAAACTTAAATGTGATAGTTTCTGCAAAATTCTTGGCAAATAGGCACTCAACAGATTTAATCCCATTACCATGCATCCTTCAGTTTTTCAGGACTTAGCTAGTTTTTATTGTTATATAGGATTTTGTATAAGAAGTGTCAGCATTATCAAAAATGTCAGAAAATTGCTTACATGTGAGGAAAAAAAACAAGTAACACCTGAGATCAGAAGTATTAGCTTTATTTTCCTGGTTACTTTTTGTAAGAAAATGAACATACCAGCCAGAAGATAGAGAACATATATGAGGGAATTCCCCAATTAAAACACCAGATTTGGACTTTCAGAGATAGACAGTTACATTGTCACATGATAGAAAGTTCTAAAACAAGGTGTTTAGAATGTATTGGATACAAAATGTATCAAAAGGTTGATAATATTCTTCCAAGAAGGTGGACATTAAAAACATGCTTTGGTGCTGGTGATGATTTCGTTAAAAGAACATTCTCATAATTGAGGAAATCTAAGATTAAAAATTACCTCAGGAAACAATTATTAATATATAACAAGGTCTAACATTCCATAATTTAAAATTTTGATTTTTGACCTTCATAAATCTGCTTTTAGATAATTCCAATTTGGGGGAAATATTGTTTTCTGCCTTATTTGCAAACATATCTGTTGCAATGTTAGGTATAATAGGAAAAAAAATCAGATCCAATACAAATCCCCAAAGCAGTCAAATGGCTACTTCAAACATGGTACACAAATATCAGTAAATTCCATGCAAACATTACAAATTATGTTCACAGGCATTTTTTAACATTATATCCTACTTTTAAAGGATATATTTCATTTTTAATATAAATTAAACTATATTGTATTTGCACAGGAGAAAGGAACTCTAAAGCCATGCCTGCGAACATTAACAGGAGAGATGCTTCTGAATTATGAGATCACTGAGGGTAACTGTTCTTCATTATACAAATTTAATTACAATTAATACATGTCCCTTCCATAATCAGGGTTTTATTGAATTAACTTGGTTGAAAAAAGTAAATAATTCCTAACAATAAGAAAATGTGCTTAAAAATAGCACACTCCTAAGAATCTGAATAAACGGCCAAATATAAGGAAATACAGAACCAAAAATTTTATGAGAAATACAATTCCTCTTTTGAAGAAGGAGTGTATTATGTAGGAAGCAAGCATAAAGATTTCAGAAAAATAATGAATATCCTAGTTTGGAGGTACAAGAACTGTGGTCAAGGATGATGTGTTGTGGAAATCTAGTGTCCAGGGAGATATCTTGTGAATAAAGAAAATAATTTAGCGGGACCAACTTTTATAACCATAGAGTAAAAGCAGCAAAGTTTACTATATGCAGAAAAAGAAATGCCATCCTCAAAGCAGAAAGGCCAGAGATTATCTGATTTTCCCTGACTCAACTTCTCAGTGATATGACTGTCTCATACTAATGTAGGGAGTCAGTACCTGGGGGATTTGGATGCTCCTTAATATCAGCAAAACTGCCCCGCAGTGGGTTTAACAAAGATTACTACAGAATGACCATAAATCAGGATTTCTAAATGTTAGGTTCCTCTCCACTCCCACCCAAACTGATGAATGTATGGATAGCATGAAATGTAGCAGAAATGGTTGATTCTACCAAAACTGCGCGTTTGGGTCCAACGGCAGGGCATTCACTGAGACAAGACTGCCCAGCCAGAACTACGTTTTCCTGTTGCCTTCCTATCTGAATGTTACTGTGTGACTAGCATTTGCGGGTGTTGTGTGAACAGAAATGCTGCGTTAATATCAGCTGGGGCAATTATAATTTATTGCCTTTAAGCTATAAATTCATGCTTTTTGTCTGCTTAGCCAAAATGAGATGGCTTCTGAAAATATTTCTTCCTGCCGTGGTACGATGTCAAGCCTTGCGGCAGAAAGTGCAAGAGGCGGACTGAAGGAGAGAAGGGCCTTCTGTCCGTGGGTCTAGAGCAGCTCCCGCACGGGGCTGCGGCAGGACGCGCTCTTCCTCCTGGCATGGCCTCCAGCTCTCGTGGTTCTGTACTTCCGTAGGCCACAGCTTTCTCCAGCCTTTGGATGCTGCATTTTTTCCCAGCTTCTGACCCAGGCAATGAGAGAATAGCCCGGAACCCCAGGTAACGGGGCCTCTACCCCAGTTAAAGTCACCATTCTTCATACTTTCTCCTGGGAAAGGAGAAAATAATCATGGATGCTAGATTTGGAGGACTGTTATAATAAAAACGCAAAATATTTGCCTACTATAACTTACAACGCAGGTCAGATTAAAGGGTTGCCTTCTTACTATGACCTATTTCTTTTAGAGAACCCTGTGATGGCTTCAATTAATGAAGCCCCATGAGCTTTCCTTTCGCCTAGCAGCTTCTCGTTAGGGTCTGTGTTGGCAAAGACTCACAGGGACCCAGCCGGCATAACAGAAATATGGTTTGCATAGTTCCAGCATCAGTATCACAAGCAGAAGACTGAAGGGTGGGATCAGACTGAGAAACAATTTCCGAATAGTCGGCACAAGGAAGGGACAGTGTACGCTCCATGGAGTGCATACCCGCCGAGACCACCTCAGGGACGGCTAGAGGAAAAACAGGAAGACATATCCCAGAAGGCACGGCCGAGGACACGGAGAACCCTGGACACGGTAGTTGCTCCCAGGATATAGACCCAGTAGCTGAACAAGAGCTCCCTCATTTCCCCATTGCCAGGCCAGGGCTCTTCATGAAACCAGTCCAGCTGGTGTTTATCCTCACTATGGGCACATGATATTTATGTTTCCTATGCTTCCCTTTTCTGAAAAGGACTTTTTATTGCACTTAACTTGTTTTCTTTCTGCTATTAGAGTGGGGAATAAGGTGACTCATCAAGACCACAAACAGTCATGTCCAGACCTGAAGGAAAGGACTGCCCCTCACCCAGATGGCACAAACCCTGGGATGGGTGCAGGCACTAAATGGAACTCTGGGTCTTCTTCCTTGGACAGGGTAAATATGTACTGTATGTGAAAAGGATCCTAACTGGTAATCGGTGGCTGGAGGGACAGAATATGACAGAGATGGCAGCAGCCCGTCGACATGCGCTCTCTCACTCCATCACACACAGACATGCATTTGTCAGTCGGTGTCCTCCGAGGACTGACATCAAAACGTGTGCGTACTCCAGGCCCACAGTAGGGCCGTGAAACCCTCGTGGACGAAAAGTCCTTCCGTATACAGGTTTGCATCCCTGAGTACTGAATACTGAATTTTCAATCCGTGTTTGCAAAGACTCTGTGTCTTATCGGGCCCGTGCAGTACAAACCCATGTTGTTCAAGGCACAGCTGTACTTATAAAGGACTGCCCTGGCAGACTTCACATCTAGCCCTCCGCGCCACCCCCATTTCCAGGTGTGATTATGGGACTAATTTTTTCAATAAAGTGTTAAAGAATTCAAAGATTGTCACTGTAGGACTGGGCATTTTTAGTAGCAAATGAGTTTCCACATCTTTTTCTCCTTCACTGACTGGATGGAAGGAAATAATACCATTTTAAACAGAAAATATTTTACTCTTTAGAGGAAAATAATTAAAATGTCAATTCAATGAAACAAAAAAGTATGTTAAAATGTAGACTAAAAAAAACATATATCTATATGAGCTAATGGAGGAATTCACATGTGAAGATAACGTGAACACAGGATTAAACACGGCATCAGAACTAGGCAAGGGCCTCAGGAAGACAAAGAATGGCATGTTAAATTTCTAAAGTTGGAGCTTCTTAAACAGAGAATATCATAATAAAAAGGGTAATTTTCTAAGATAAAACAGAACAAAAAATTCCTGTGTTGAAGGAATTTGTAGGCACACATTGTCAAGTAGGTACCCAAGATGTGTGAGGGTAACAGGCAGGAGGTTATATTGTTCAGCAGTTAATTTTAAGCATAAAACTCAAAACCCTACAAACATCTAAACTTGACTCAAGCATTAAAAAAAAAAGTTATTTTCAGACTTCTAATCAGCAACATTATATTCATATTCCAGAATGAAATAGAATAGAATCTATAGCTTTGGAGAGAAATCTGTGTTGATTTTTAAATATCAACATATGGCTAAGTTGTTATACACGTGTGAATCCAAAGCAAAGACACTCAGACAGGAAAAGTTTCCGTAGCTTCATCACCACTGATTCATCATGAGGACAAAAAACAAAACAAATAAGCACTTCTGGTTGTGATTAAAAAACAGAATCTATTCAGAGAAAGAATTTAGAGAAGACACTTTTTCACTTAAAAATGGAGTCAACTTTATATAACTATGATATAATACATAGTATAAATATTATAATCCTTAAAATAATACTTATATAACTAAAATACTTAACAATTATTGCTTTGGGGAAAAAAATCCCATTTGATGTCCATGAAACCAGGAGGTGTGGGGTGGACCAAGTGGGAGGAACTGTAAACCCACGAATCTCCTCACTGTTCTGAGCAGGAGGCAGCCACTGCTGTTCCATTTCTGAAACCGATAAATGTAGAGACATAAAACCCTTTTCATCAAAAAAAGAATATCTATTTTAATTCTGAAAAAAATGAATTATTTGGTTACAGAGTTGGCTGACTTTGGAGAAATATTGAAATACCTTCTTTTAGGAATCAGTTTGGATAAATGAAATGACAAAATTCTCATTTTGACATTTTATTTGGATAAGGTCAGTTGATAACAATAAAATGCATTATGGCTAAATTGCTTCCTTTTCATAATTTCTTGTGAAACTCTTAAAGTTCTTTTTGAACAATTATACAGGAGCAAAGATAATATTTCTGGCAAGTATCGGGTAACTATACATTTTTTAGTGATTCTTCTCCATTTATTCATGAATTTAATTATTTTTTTAAGTTTTTGTACCTGGCTTCACAGAAGTACAATGTCATATCATAGATGTTGGGGAGATGTTAAAACTACAGACATTGCTTGTATGACTTGCCTGCACCTTTGAACTTGGCTCTTGAATTTTAAACCAATTCAGTGTGCTGAAGTTTCACATCTTTGTCATTTCATCAGTCTCAGAAAGCACTTGTGTTTTGAACTTCAGTCTCATTTTCTGCCTTTGATCAACAATTCACTCTTATCTTTCTGTCTTTCTCTACATATGTCCAGTTGCTGTCTTTCTTTCGTGGTAAATCCTAGACTTTTTGAATGAGTTTCATCTCTGGGTGACTTTTTTAGTCCTGGAAACTACACTTTCAAAAGCTCTGACTTTTGCAAGAGCATCTGTTCTAAAGAACTCCATTGCTACCGAAATCAAAGAATGAATAAAAAAAAAAACAGAAAAATACAAAAGAAAAGAAAGAAGGAAGAAGAAAAGGAAGAAAGGAAGAAAGGGAGAAAAGAAAGAGAGAAAGTAAAAGAAAGAAAAAAGAAAGGAAGAAGAAACCTTCCTGTGAGTAAACAAACACAATCACGATTATAAGAATTTTTGGTCTGTAGGGTTCCAAAATTCATTTTCTTAGAAAATTACACAGGTATACGTAAGTATATACCCATTAATCATCCCCTGATGATTTCATTCATCATTTCTTACAAAAATTTAGATTAGTGATTGGATCCATGATTTGGTTTCAGAGAGATAGAGCTATAAGGTGAAATACACATCACATAAAATTAAGATAAAATTTTAAAGGGAACAATTGAGCGGCATGTAATACATGTTCAGTGTTGTGCAACCACCACCTCAAGCCAGTTCCAAGAACATGCATCACACCGCAAGGAAACTCCACATGTGATAAGCAGTACTTGCATTGCACCTCATCTCCAGCCTCTGTGATCAATACGTGTTGTGTCTCTACAGATTTGCCTGTCGTGGGCACGCTACATAAACGGCATTGTACAGTATGTGACATTTGTGTCTGAATTCATTCACTTGGCATAATGTTTTTGAGGTTTGTCCATGTCATAGCACATATCAGTACTTTGTTCCTTTTGTGGCTGGATAATATCCCATTGTATGTATGTATTATGCCAAAATTTGTTGTTTGTTCATAAATTTTAGAGACACTGAGCTATTTCCACTTTTTGGCTATTGTGAATAGTGATTCTATGCACCTGTGTGTACACTTGCTGCTTTGAGTTCCTGTTTCAGTTCTTCTGGGTACACACTGAGGAATGGAATTGCTGGATAATAAATAGGTAATTCTATGTTTAACTTTTTGAGAAACTGCCAGATTGTTTTCCACAGAGCTGAATCAATTTACATTTCTATAAGCAATTGGATTCCGATTTCTCTACATTCTCACAAAATGTGTTACTTTCAAAAAATATCATTAATATATAAGCACCCTAGTGGGCATGAAGTAGCACTTCATTATGTTTTTGATTTTCATTTCCATACTGATTAATGATGTTCAAACTTTTTTCATATACTTGTTGGCTATTTGCATATCTTCATTGAAGAAATGTATATCCAAATATTTTTCAATTTGGTTTTTTAAAATCTTTTTTTTTGTTGAGTTGTAAGAGTTCTTTATATATTCTGGATACTAAATCTGCCTTAGTTCACTGTAACGAAATACCACAGATCCCAATCAGCTTAAACAATAAACGTTTATTTTCATAGTTCTGGAGTTTAGGAGGTGCAAGATCAAGGTGCCAAAGGATTTAGTGTCTAGGGAGGACCCTCTTCTTGGCTTACACAGAGCCACCTTCTTGCTCTATCTTCACGTGATGGAGAGAGAGGGCTCTGGTCTCTTTCTTTTCTTAAAAGGCCACTAATCCCACCAACAGGATTTCACTTTGATGACTTCATCTAAACCTAAATTACCTTCCAAAGGTCCCACTTCTAACAACCACCACACTGAAGATTAGGGCTTCAGCATATGAATTGGGGGGAAGGGGCAATAACTTTCACTCCATAGCAAGACCTTTATTAAATATATGATTTGCAAATATATTCTCTCATGTTGTAGATTATCTTTTCTCTTTTTTAATAATATCCTTTAATGACTAAAAGTTGTGAATTTTTATGGAATTTGTTAAACAATTAAACAAATTAAATTTAACAGATTTTATTTGAGCCCAGTGATTCATGAATTAGGCAGCAATGTAAACCAAAAGGGGTTCAGAGAGCTCCGCTCTTTAATGTGGGCAGATGATGTAGCCTGGATGCAGAAGTAAAGTACAGAAATAGCTTGACTGACTATAGCCCATTTGCACATGGTCTGATACGTTGGTTTCCCAAGACTGGCTAAAGCTCAGCTGCTTGTGATGGGCTGAGACTCAGCCATCTGTTACAAAAAACAAAACAAAACAAAAAAAAAACACTCCTAAGTTAGTTTGCAGTTTTTCTTTAATATGGGAACTCAAATATAGAGGTAGCCTCAAACCAATGACCTACTGACTACTTAATACATCTAATTTAGTTTTATGCTCTTTTTTTAATTTATGATTTTGGGGTCAAATCTAAGAGTGTTGAAAAATATGGTGTCTTAAAGATTTACCCCAATAATTTCTTCAAATAATTTTCATGTTTTAAGTTCTAATATTCAGATTATTGTCCATTTTGTGTTTTTATTTGACTTCTTTTGTGTGAGGTAAGAGTCTTTGGATGTGGATATCCCGTTATCTCAGCATAATTTCTTGTAAATATTGTTCTTTCCCCATTGAATGGCTTTGGCACCCTTTTCAGAAAATCAATTGGTCATAGATGCTTAGGTTCATTTGTGAAAACTCAATTTTATTTCATTGTTGTATATAGCTATCATTGTATCATAACCACACTGTTGTGTTTTCTATAGCTTTGTAGTAAATTCTGAAATTAGGAAGTGTGCTTCCTCCAACTTTGTTCTTCTTTTTCAAAATTATTTTGACTCTTCAGAGTGCCTTGAAATTCGATATACATTTGAGAATAACATTTTCCATTTCTGCAAAACAGCCTTTAGAATTCTTTTAAATATTGCATTAAATCTATAGATCATCTTGTGTACTATTATCATTTTAACATTATGACATTGTTCAATTTATTAACAGAAGATTCCTTTTTTTTTATTTTTCTCTTCCTAAAATTTTATTGGGGGAAAACTACAAAACATTTACAGTACAATGTTTACAGTCACAATTTGTAGTGAGCTGATTTCCCAAAATATATTACCACTCAAGTTGACTTATCTTGTTACATTCAAAAACCTACTCTGTAAAGTAGTCCAGAGAGTACATACATATTGCTCCAACTGTATCTATGTACAACCAACACTCCATTTTAAGTGTACAATTAAATGATTTTCAGTGAATATACTGAGGTGTAGGGGAAAGGAATTCCTCAAAAACTGATTCATGTGATTAACTGTTTCATCTTTTAATTACTGATTTATATTAGCCTCTTATACATCAGAAATGTTGCTTATATGTAACTTTATTGATGGGATCTTTTTGTTACAGAGAAGTTTAAAATTAAAGTGTACTTAAATCTCTTGATCTTTCCCAAGTTCATAAAAAATATGCTCCTATAATTTTTAGTATATTCAATATTTTCTGTTTACATTTAGTAGCATTATATTCCATTGTGCACAGTGGGTCTGACTTTTTATTTTCCTACATGGATAGCCATTGTGCACTCAATTGTCCATTCAATTTATTGAATAGTCCATAATTTTCTCATTAATCATAAGTTGCTCTTTCATCCTACATTAATTTCCTTCCTGTATACACATGGATCTGTTTCTGGAGCCCTGGGTTTAATTTCACTGATTCTTTGTCCATTTTTACCTCAGTACCAAATTTTAATTTTTATAAATTGCTTTTTTAACAAGTAATTCATGCACAAGGATCATAATTCAAAGGGTACAAAGTTGTGCAAAGTGAAAAGTAAATCTCTTTTCCATTTTTACCTAAGTGCCACCCAGTTCCCATCCCAGGAGGCAATAATTGTTACTAGTGTTTTGGTGCATACACATAATGACATTTGAATATTCTAGTAATACAATGTTTTATTTCTATAGATTTATGTTATGTTTCATTCTTTATTAGGTCAAATACCCTCTTATAGTTAACTTTTTAAAAATGGTTGCAGCATTTACTCATGAACTTTAAAACAGTCTTGACAAGTTTTTATTTAATTGAGAAATTAAAATGTATATATTTATGGTGTACAACATGATATTTTGAAATATGTATACATTGTGGGATGTCTACATAGAACTAATTAACATATGCATTATCTCACATCTTTATCATTTTCTTTTTTGGTGAGAACACTTGAAATGTACTATGCTAGTGATTTTCACGTATACAATAGATTGTCATTAACTATAGTCATCATATTGTACAATAGATCTCTTTAATTTATTCCTCCAAACTGGAATTCTATATCCTTTGACTAACATCTCCCCAGTCTTTATTTTAAGGAAATTGTGTTGGAACTTTTATTAGAAGTACATTTAATTATAGAAAAACTTGGGACCATTGATGTCTTTAAGATAATTAGCTCTCCCCAGCCAGAAACATGCTATGTATCCATTTATTCAGGTCTTCTTTTTAGTACTTGTTTGGTTTAAAGTAAACTTTTTTTTGAATGGGGCAAAGGCAATATATGTAACCTAAACATTTGTACCCCTGTAATATGCTGAAATAAAAAAGTAAAAAAAAAAACCTTCTATGAACATTCCTATAAAAAATAAACTTATTAAAACTGAAGTATAGAGCACATGGAAAAAATGAAAAATCATAAGTGTACAGCTCAATGAATTTTTATTAAATGTACAAGCCCATGTAACTACTGTCTGGATCAGGAAATAGAAAATTAACACCCCAGAACCATCTATTCATGTCTTTTCACAGTCATTGTCCATACTTCCTTCCCCCGAAGGTAACTAATATCCTGATTTCTTATTCTAATTTCACTCGTTTTTAAAGTTCATTTAAGTAAAATAATACTCCTTTCTATTCCAGTATATATTCCTTTATGTATGACTTGTTTTACTCAATATAATGTTTTTGAGATTCGTGCATGTTGTTGCAAAAGCTATAGTTCATTAATTTTTAGTGTTGTGTAATATTTCATTCTATAAATAAACCACAACTTATAATATATATCCTTTCTACTGTTGATAGGCATTTGGAGTGTATCTCATTTTATACTATGATGAGTAATGTTGCAGTAAAATATTTGAATGCATTTTTTTGCTGAACACGTCCACATTTCTATTGTTTGTATAACTAGGAGTAGAATTGCTGGGTTATAGGGTATGTCTAATATTCAACTTATTAGATACTGACAAGGGATTTCCAAGGCTTTTGCATAGATTTACACATTCTCTAGCAGTGTATGAGAGCTCCTATGGCTGTCCATCCTGTCCAGTACTTAGTACTGTTATACATTTAAATTTTAACTATTATAATATGTATGTTTTTGTATCTCATCATAGTAGTTTAAATATGTATTTCCCTGATGACTTATGAGCTTGATCATCGTTTCATATGCTATTTACCATTTGGATGTTCTTAAATATTTTTTTGAAAAGTATATTGAAAACTTATGTTCATTTGCCTGTTCTGTTATCTCTAATTTTCTTACTGATTTATAGTTCTTTATATTCTGAGTACTAGTTCTTTGTTAGGTATATATATATATATATATATATATATATATTTTGCACATATACCTTGTGGGGCTTGCCTTTTCACTCTCTTATTGTTGTCTTTTGATGACCAGAGATTCTTAATTTTAATGTAGTGTAATTGATCAGTCTTTTATTTCATGGTTGGTACTTTTCATTCCATTTAAGAAACCCTTGTCTACCCCAATATCATGAAGATATTATCCTATGTTATCTTCTAGAAGTTTTATTGGTCTACTCTCTTATAATATATGTTTTGGTGTATGTGTGTGTGTGTGTGTGTGTGTGTAAGTATATATAAAGGTATATATAGTAAGTCCTCACTTAATGTCCTTAATAGGTTCTTGGTAACTGCGACTTTCAGTGAAAAGTTGTACTGTATCCCACAGGATCTTAGCTCTTGTTTATATCAAATAACATATGGTAAAATTGATTTTGTTATACAGTACATCATTTCGCTGGAAGTTGCAGTTTCCAAGAACCTATCAGCAATGTTAAGTGAGGAATTACTGTGCCTACATATATATAGATCAATAGAATAAATTTTGTGTATGGTATGAGGTAGGGTTCCAGACTCATTCATTTCTATGTGGATATCCAACAGGCATCCAACTAATTATAAAAATCTTTTAATAAGTCTTGACAATTTTATAGTGTAATTCCTCTAATTTTGTCCTTATCCCTCTAAATTTTAGAATCAGGTTGTCAGTTCCCACATAATAAAGGACCTCTTGGATTTTGTAGTGCAATTTCACAAATCTATGGATTGTCAATTTGGGGATAGTTATTATTTTTACAAAGTAGAGTCTTCCAATCTGTCAACATGGTATATATATTTGTTAGATTCTTTTAAAAAACTTTATTGAAGTATAATTTACATACCATGCAATTAATCTCTTTTAAGTGTACAATTAAATGATTATTAGTAAATTTACCAAGTCGTACAGCTATTCACACAAATCAGTTTTAGAACATTTCCTTCTCCCTGTTAAGACCCCTAATTCCCATCCCCAACTACAGGGACCCACTAATCTGCTCCCTGTTTCTATAAATTTGCCTTTTC
>CAUYRT010086981.1:0-21882 GCA_963574885.1 Lepilemur ruficaudatus | reverse complement strand
AGGCAGAAGGATTGCTTGAGCCCAGGAGTTTGAGGTTGCTGTGAGCTAGGCTGATGCCATGGCACTCTACAGCCTGGGCAACAGAGTGAGACTCTGTCTCAAAA
The DNA here is from genome assembly GCA_963574885.1 of Lepilemur ruficaudatus. Classification (NCBI taxonomy): domain Eukaryota; kingdom Metazoa; phylum Chordata; class Mammalia; order Primates; family Lepilemuridae; genus Lepilemur; species Lepilemur ruficaudatus. The sequence continues at coordinate 21,778 of CAUYRT010086981.1, read as the reverse complement.
AAAAAAAAAAAAGAATATTCATAGCAATTTTATTCTTAATATTCCAAAACTGGAAACAGCCTGTGATATTATGAAATTTATGTATGTATGTATGTATTGAGATGGGGTTTTGCTATGTTGCCCAAACTGGTCTTGAACTCCTGAGCTGAAGCCATCCTCCTGCCTCAGCCTCGGGGGTAGCTGAGATGACAAATACATCCCGATGCGCCCAGCTGATATTGTGAAATTCACACAGTCATGCAATATTTTGGTCAATGATGGACCACATATAAGACTGTGATTCCATAAGATTATAATACAGTATTTTTACTGTATCTTTTCTATGTTTAGTTACACAAATACTTACTGTTGCATTACACTTGCCTACAGTATTCAGTACAGTAACATGCTGAACAGGTTTGTAGCCTAGGAGCAATAGGCTATACCAAATAGCCTAGGTGTTTAGCAGGCTATATCATCTGGGTTTGTGTAAGTGCACTCTATAATGTTTGTGCAATGATGGAATCACCTAATGATGAGTTTCTCAGAATGTGTCCCCTTTGTTAAGCTATGTATGATTATATTTGCTCTTCATCCCCATTTCCTGGCATCCAACTCCTAAAATCCTTAGAATCTCCAAAGTGTCTTTTTTTTTTTTTTTTTTTTTGGAGACAGGGTCTCACTCTGCTGTCCAGGCTAGAGTACCATGGTGTCACCATAGCTCACTGCAACCTCAATCTCTTGGGTTCAAGTGATCCTCTAGACCTCAGCCTGTCGAGGAGCTGGGACTACAGGCATGCACCACCATGCCTAGCTAATTTTTAAATTTTTTTGTAGAGATGGGGTCTTGCTCTATTACCCAGGCTGGTCTCGAATTCTTGGCCTCAATCAATCCTCTCACCTCAGCCTCCCAAAGTGCTAGGATTACAGGCATGAGCCACTACAACTGGCCATTAGTGTCTTTTTCTATGCTATTGAGATGACTGGTGGCTGGCAGCCTTAGGTAGCTTCAGGATGGGGGCTGGTCACAGGAAAGCCCAAAGCATGATTAGAGGGTTGGGACTTTCAGCCCTACCTCCCACCTCCCTGGGAGGGAAGAGCAGCTGAGGGTTCAGTCGCTCACCAATGGCCAAGGCTTTAATCAACTATACTTATGTAATGAAGTCTCCATAAAAACCCACAAAAGGACAGAGTTCAAATGAGCTTCCAGACAGCTGAACACTTGGGGGTTCCTGGAGGGTCGTGTACCTGGAGAGGGCATGGAAGGTTTGTGCCCTTTCTCCCATACCTCACCCTATGAGTCTCTTCGGCTATATCCTTCACGATATCCTTTATAATATAGTAAACTGGTGAATGTAAGCGTTTCCCTAAGTTCTGTGAGCTGCTATAGCAAACTCATGGAACGCAACGAGGAAGTCATGGGAACCCCAATTTATAGCCAGTCAGTCAGAAGCACAGGTAAAACAGCCTAGAGCTTGTGATTGCCATCGGACATGGGAGGCAGTCTTGTGGGGCTGACTCTATTTCTGAGCAGATAGTTCCAGAATTGCACTGAATTAGAGGACACGCAGCTGGTGTCCACTGCTGAAGGATTACTTCCTTGGTATGTGGGGAAACCACCCCTCATCTCTGGCCACAGAAGTATTCTGTGCTGATTGTTGAGTGAGAGAATAGGAAAAAGCACTTTGGTTTGTTTTTTTGCCTTTATCATCAGACAGCTCATGTATTCACCAGCGAATGAATGGCTAAACTAATTATACTACAGTCATACAATGGAATACTACTCAATAAAAATAAATAATAAAAAGGACCAAACTGCTGATTTTTGCAACAACATGTCCGAATCTCAAAAATGTGCTGAGTGAAAGAAGCCTTAATGAAGAGTACATACTGTATGATTTACTTCATTACATGTGAAGTTCTAGAACAGGCAAAACAGGAAGAAACACCAGAAGAATTGCCAGAGATGGAGGCAGGCATGGGGATTGACTGGGAAAGGGCAGGAGGGAGCTTTCTGGTGACTAGTGACAATCACGTTCTATATGCTGATAGGGGTTGGAATACACAGGTGTATGCATTTCTCAAAATCAGCAAAAGGCCACTTAAGATTTGTGTATTTCATTGTATATCAATTTCACTTCAAAATAGAAAAAAACTATAAACAAATATTGAACTCTGATTAATGATATGCATCTAAAAGTATTTAGTAAGAAGTGTATTGATGTCTATAATTTACTTTGAAATGTATCAAAAATAATGTGGTCCAGGCTCAGTGGCTCATGCCTATAATCTTAGCACTCTGAGAGGCTGAGGCAGGCGGATCGTTTGAGCTCAGGAGTTCGAGACCAGCCTGAGCAAGAGCGAGACCCCATCTCTACCAAAAATAGAAAAAAATTAGGCAGGCATGGTGGCGCATGCCTGTAGTCCCATCTACTCAGGGAGGCTGAGGCAGGAGGATTGCTTGAGCCCAGGAGTTTGAGGTTGCTGTGAGCTAGGCTGATGCCACAGCACTCTAGCCCGGGCAACAGAGTGAGACTCTGTCTCAAAACATAATAATAATAATAATAATAATAATAATAATAATAATAATACTATGGATTAATGAATGGAGGCATTGAAATATAGTTAGATATATGATGTAACAAGTATGAAGTATGATCAAGTCTTAATGGTAGAAACAAGATGCTAGAGATATAGGTGTTCACTGTAAAATTCTTCCAACATTGCTGTGTTATTTGAAATGTGTCCTAATACAATGCTGGGAGGGAAAGACATTCACACACAATGCTGCATAGTTCAAATTGGACTTTGATGAACAGTACGGTACAGAAATAACCAGCTTGCCGAGAGAGCACAGAAGAGAACGAGATTATTTCTGCTAGGATAGATGGCAGTAGGGTCACGGAGAGTCTCATAGCAGAGGAGTTCTAGGAACTGGCCTGAAAGATAAACTTTTAAAGGCAGAAAATGAGGATAAAGGGGAAAAGGGCATTTCATTAGGAAAAAACAGGGCAACATGAAAACGCAAGGCCCATTTGGGAAGCAGCAAGTGAGCAGAGAGACTGGGGGCAGAGTAGCAGGAGAGGAAGCTGTCAAGCTGAACTGTGCCCAGGCTGGGACACTGTGAAAGACAAGAGCATCTGGTTTTGACTCAGTCAACAATGAGGAGTTATGGAGCAGGGTGTGTGTGTGTGTGTGTGTGTGTGTGTGTGTGTATGTGTGTAACACAGGTGAGAGCTTGTTCTGGAAGATTCATCTGGAGCCAGAGGAAGGTGGGAGAGAGAGCCAGCAATGGGGAGAACAGCAAGGTTGGTGGTCAAAGTTTTGCATTGTTTTTATTAGCAAGCTGACAATGAGCGTATTTCTGCAACAGAGAAATGGTTATGACATGACCTTCCCAGAGGCAAGTCAGCAAGATAAATTTAGTTCGTCCTAATTTCCAGCTCTCTGGGAACTCTGATCTCCTTGAAGATTGTCTGTTCCCTTTTGTAGCTCCAGGCTGTCTGTGGACCTCCCCTCTGGCCTTCAGCCACCACCCAGAGGATGCAACTGCTGAGTGAGCATACCAGGAGTCAGGAAACCTGGTTTCCAGTCCTGCTTTTGCCACCTTCCCTCTCTGTGCCTCAGGGTCCTCATCTGTAAATTGCATGTGTTGGCCTCATTGTTCTCCAGGTTTCCTTCCAGATTCAAGACTTCTTACAACCAGCCTCCTAGGCTCTCTCTCAAATGTTGATTTCCCCCTTGACTTGCAGAAGTCGGTCGTGCTTTCATTCTTTCTTTTTTTCTGTTTTGAGACAGAGTCTTGCTCTGTTGCCTGGGCTAGAGTGATGTCATCACCTGGGCTGTGATGTCATCATAGCTCACTGCAACCTCAAACTCCTGGGCTCCAGAGATCCTTCTGCCTCAGCCTCCTGAGTAGCTGGACTACAGGCAAGCCACAATGCCTGGCTAATTTTTCTATTTTTCGTAGCGACAGGGTCTCTCTCTTGCTTGGGCTGATCTTGAACTCCTGAGCTCAAGCAATCCTCTCACCTCGGCCTCCCAGAGTGCTAGGATTACAGGCGTGAGCCACCACACACAGAGGTCCTTCTGATCATAGAGTCCCCACTCTATCCAACTCCTTGTCTTTTCTCTTACCTCCCCTGTCAAGGGTGTCACTGCAGTGGCCAGCTGCAGCTCCTGGCTGGGGCTTGCAAGAGCCTTACTGGCAGTAAAGGTCTCTGAACCTCAAGGGCTGAGTGTGTGAAAGGGTGACAATTCCCACCTCCCTGGGTTGTGGCAAAGAACTAGAGTGCTGTGTGGAAGGACCCAGCCTCGGGCCGACCACACCACAGGCACTCAGCTCCTCTCCTCTGCACCTCCCTTCTGCCTCCCAAAGCTCAGAGGTGACATGTAATGACTTACCTAGAAAGGATCCCAGAACAGTCATAGCCCTCCTTTGTCCAGCAGCTGTGACACTTTGTTTCCAATACTTACACCAGCCCTGCAAGGAGGGCAGGACAGAAAGGTCTCTTTTTTCCTTTTTTTTTTTTTTGAAACAGAGTCTGGCTCTGTTGCCCGGGCTAGAGTGCAGTGGTGTCAGCCTAGCTCACAGCAACCTCAAACTCCTGGGCTCAAGCAATACTTCTGCCTCAGCCTCCTGAGTAGCTGGGACTACAGGCATGTGCCACCATGCCCGGCTAATCTTTTCTATATATGTTTTTTTAGTTGTCCAGATAATTTATTTCTATTTTTTTTTTTTAGTAGAGACGGGGTCTCGCTCTTAATCAGGCTGGTCTCAAACTCCTGACCTTGAGCGATCCTCCTGCCTCGGCCTCCCAGAGTGCTAGGATTACAGGTGTGAGCCACCAGGCCCAGCCAGAAAGGTCTCTTTTTCTGAACCTTTACTGAGTTCTAGGAAGACTTCAAAGTTTTATACACATCACTCCCTTTTATTCTCACAGTGAGGCTGGTATTTGTTCCCCTTTGACAGATAAGGAACTGAAGGCTCAGAGAAGCTACACACTTGTCTAAGGTCACACAGATAGATGCAAGAAATTCACAGCCAGGATATGGAAAGGAATAGTTACTTGGTGTCCTATGCACCCAGCACTGACTTTTTAAAATATAATACTACAGGCCGGACGCAGTGGCTCACGCCTGTAATCCTGGCACTCTGAGAGGCTGAGGTGGGCAGATCGTTTGAGCTCAGGAGTTTGAGACCAGCCTGAGCAAGAGTGAGACCCCGTCTCTACTAAAAAAATAGAAAGAAATTAGCTGGACAACTAAAAGATTTAAAAAATATTTAAAAAGAAATAATACTATAGTCTCCACTGCGCGACAGGCCCTGAGGAGCTGACAGAGCAGAGCAAAGCACACTCCTGCCAGGGGAAGCCTGTCCAGGGTCCTGGCACACAGCTGGGGAGACAAGAGCAAGGGGGTGGGTTTTTCTCGTTAGCCTGAGAAAGGAAGAGAAAGAGAATTGGTATCTGCTGCCTCCTGAGGGATGAGGGACAGTAGGAGTCCCCCAGACTTGTTCGTTCACTGAGCAAATTCTGAAACTTCACTGGGGTGTGAATCGTTGCGGGTGACGGGGGCACACAGCAGAGGTGGGCCTTCCAGGCTCTCAGAGACATGGAATGAAGAAGCCGGGGGGTGTGAGGTGCAGGCAGGGCAAGCATGTCTGGAGAAGTAAGTGCAGAGAGGTATAAAAGACCCCAGCAACGGTGAAGGACCTTTGATGGGGGAAATGAGCAAAAGCAGTTTAAACATCCAACCTCTAGGGCACTTAAACCCACCCCAAAGAGCTCACAGCTTTCTTGTGGGACAATCCATACCGAGCTGAAAAGCTGGGTGCCAACACTGAGTGGCATTAAAAAGTCTCACCAGGTGCAGGGCAGAGACAGTGTCTGTGGCTTCTGATGCTTGCTGAGCAGCCAGACCATGCACACTTAACCTTCTGTGTATATACCCAGCACCATACTTGTGGGCCTGATTGAAGCTTTTTTTTTTTTTTTTGGAGACACAGTCTCACTCTGTTGCCCGGCCTAGAGTGCCGTGGCATCAGCTCACAGCAGCCTCAAACTCCTGGGCTCAAGCAATCCTTCTGCCTCAGTCTCCCAAGTAGCTGGGACTACAGGCATGCGCCACCATGTCTGGCTAATTTTTTCTGTATTTTTAGTTGGCCAATTAATTTCTTTCTATTTTTAGTAGAGACGGGGGGTCGCACTCTTGCTCAAGCTGGTTTCGAACTCCTGACCTTGAGCTATCCTCTCGCCTCGGCCTCCCAGAGTGTTAGGATTACAGCGTGAGCCACAGCGCCTGTCCTCTGAGTGAAGCTTTGAAAGAATGCTGCTCAGATGCCACCCCCAGGAGGCCTTCCCCGACTCTCCAGGGTGAGAACTAAACTCTGATCTTTTTCTTTTGCCCAAATTCCTTTCTAAGGGGACCTGGTGAGTCATGCCTACAAATGATAAAATCTCACTAAACAGGTTTTGTTAAACCAATATAGTGTGGTTTACAACCTGATTCTGGTATAGCATCACATGAGAGATAGAAGACCCCTATCTTAACTCAAGCATTTCTTTCCACTGACTCCTGGTCTTTTAGGCAAACCTTTACTCTTTCAGCCAACTGTCAACTAAAGAATCCCTAAACCCGCCTATGACTTGTAAGCCCCTACTTTGAGATGTTCTACCTTTTCAGGCCAAACCAATGTATGCCTTCCATGTGTTGATTTATGACTTTACCTATAATTCCTGTCTCCCTGAAATGTATAAAACCAAACTGTAACCCAGCCATAAGTCCACTTGTTCAAGCCTTCCTGGGCGTGGCTCTGGGCCTTGATCCTCAAATTTGGCTCAGAATAAACCTCTTTAAATTATTTTACAGAGTTTCGTTTCTTTTCCATTGACATGGGAAAAGGGGATCATGTCCTGTTGTTACGTGCTCACTAAATGTGAGCACCCCCTGCCCTGGTCTGAGCCACCTGTGATTGATTCCTCTACAGCAGGCAGCGCTGGGTCTTGTCTTTGTTCTTGGGTGTACTGCCAGGGGCTCCCAGTCTCCTGGGTCGATAACCCCAGGGCAGGACATCTGGATCTCCACAGGAGGCTGGATCCCTTAGAGTCCCACTTGGCCCTAAAAATCCCCAAGGTCTGAGAAGACAAACCTTCCTGCCCTCATTATCTGTAGTGATTTAAAATAGTCTGCAAATTCTTTGACACTTTTCCCTTTCAAAGGTGGAAACTAATTCTCCTCCCCTTGAAGGGGCACCGGATTCAAATGCACAGAATGTGGCAGAAGCGATGCTATCTAACTTTGGAGACTCGGCCATAAAAGGGTTATCACTTCCTCCTGGCTCTTTTCTTCTGAATGGCTCACTGTAGCGGAAGTCGGTCACCATGTTGTACGGACACTGAAGCAGCCCTGTGGAGGAGCCCCCCTGGGGAGGAAGAGAGCTCTCTCGCCAAAGCCGGCACCAACTTGCCCTCCATGTGAGTAAGCCACCTTGGATGGGGCTCACCCAGTCTTAGTCAAGCCTTCGGGGGTGCAGCGCGAGCCAGATGTGATGATAATGCTTCAGACTCCAAGCCAGATCTGCCCAACCAAGCCATTTCCAAATTCCTGATCTGCAGAAGCCGTGAGAGATAATGGTTATTGTTGTAGTAAGCCAGTAAATTTTAAGATAATCTGTTGTGCAGCAATGGATAACTAAGACATTATCCTCCTCCCCACTGCTTCTCTCCAAGCTCCCTATACTCCAGCCGGAATGAACCACTCACTGTTCAAAGTGACACATTTTTACTGAGTACCTTCTGCGTGCCAGACTGGGCCTGATGCTGGGGATGTGGCAGTGAGCCAGCTACACTAACCTGGCCTCACAAGCATAAGGGGTCATGCACGCCAAACATTTGCAGAGCCAACTTTGGCTCACATTGTGCCCTCCATCCAGAAAGCTCATCCCAGCCTGGCCCTTAACATTTTTAAACGGATCTTTTTCCATCTGCACTGAAGCCAAATATTACCTCCTCTGTGAAGCCTTTTCTGATTGCCCCATTTGGAAACTATCTTTCTCATCTCTGAGCTCCTATAATACTTTATCTCAACCTTAGTTTGGCCTTCTTCCTTGTATTACTATTATTTATGTATGTAACTCCCCTACTAGTGACCATAGGGAAGTTAGAATGCCTTATTCATGTCTGTGTGCCCCACACAACTAGTGTACAAAGTGCCATGTGCAATATTTAGCTCTCAAGAAATGTACATTCTGCAAATGAACATATGAATGACTTGACCGTAACATTAACAGAGAGAAGCTAAATGCTGAAAGAGAGAAACAGGCCCGGTGTAGTGGCTTATGCCTGTAATCCTAGCACTATGGGAGGCCAAGGCGGGAGGATCACTTGAGGTCAGGAGTTCGAGACCAGCCTGAGCAAGAGTGAGATCCCATCTCTACTAAAAATAGAAGAAAAAAAATTAGCTGGGCAGCTAAAAATAGAAAAAAAAAAAATTAGCCAGGTGTGGTGGCGCGTGCCTATAGTCCCAGCTACTCGGGAGGCTGAGGCAGGAGGATTGCCTGAGCCCAGGAGTTTGAGGTTGCTGTGAGCTAGGCTGACACCACGGCACTCTAGCCCAGGCAACAGAGTGAGACTCTGTCTAAATAAATAAATAAATTATATACATATATATGCATATATAAAAGAGAAAAACAAACACAGTGCTATGGAGGCTGGAGGGAGGAAGGAGAGTGTATTCCACTGGGAAGAACAGGAAAGATACATGAACTAAATTCCTTTAGATTCTAATAATATTAATCCTAATCATACAATACCCCTATGACCTCCTAGGCATATAATTAAGAGAAATAAATGCTGTGTCCCACAAAAGGCATGTATAAGAATATTCAGAGCATCTTTATTCATAACAGGCAAAAACTAGAACTAACTTAAAAATCTACAAATAAAGGAATGGATAAACACACTGTGGTATAGTCATAAACAGAGTATAAAGTACATAGTAGTAAAAAAAACCCCATATTACTGGTACATATAACAACATGGAAAAATCTCAGAAGTATATTAAATGAGGCTGGTGCAGTGCCTCATGCCTATAATCCCCGCACTTTGGGAGGCTGAGGCAGGAGGATCGCTTGAGGCCAGGAGCTCAAGGACAGTCTGGGCAAAAGAGCAAGACTGTACCTCTACATAAAAAATGAAACAAAAAAATTAGCTGGCCATGGTGACATACGCCTGTAGTCCTAGCTACTTGGAAGGCTGAGGCAGAAGGATTGCTTGAGCCCAGGAGTTTGATGCTGCAGTGAGCTATGACCACACCACTGCACTCCAGCTTGGATGACAGAGCAAGACCCTGTCTCAAAAAAAATTTTTTTTGTTCAGTGAAAGAAACTGGACATAAAAGAGTCCATAACTGTAACAAATTGTTTCAATTACACAGCATTCAAAGCAGGAAGAACTAATTTCTGAGGATGGAAGTTAGGACAATGATTACTCCTGGGGGAGGGTGTTGCCTAGGCTAAAGGTAAGGAAATTTTCTAGTGTGCTGAACTTTCCTGATTTGGGTAGTGGTTAAAATTAATGTAAACATAGGTATAATTAATTGAGTTGTGTACATAATGCCTTTTACTGTATGTAAATGATATCTTAATTAAACAAAGCAAATAAAACATTGCAACTTTCTGTACCTGATGCTCATGATAGGAGAGACCCACACGTGCTTAGTAAATTACTCAGATCACAGCACCAGGCAGACCTCATCCTGTTTTAGGGTAAAGTCTCAATGGGGACAGGATTTCAAAGAATAAAGAACAGCATTTTACTTGCCAAGCTTACCTGATGAAAGAACAGCTTACCTTCCTGGGGTCCCTCAGTGGTAATAGTTTGAATTCAAGCATTAATCCCTGTTGACATTTTTTTTCCACTTCTCTAAAATTGTGGTAAAATACTCATAACAAAATCTACTATGTTAATCATTTTTTAAATGTACAACTCAGTGGCATTAAGTACATTCACATCGTTGTGTACTCAGCATCATATCCATCTCCAGAACTTTTTCATCACCCCAAACTGAAACTCTGCACCCATTCCCCTTTCCTGCCAGTCTCTAGTAACCGTTGTTCTACATTCTGTCTCTGAATCTGGGTACCCCATATGAGTGGAATCCTTTTATTTTTTAATTTTTTTTGCCTGGAACCACACCCAAAAAGCCTTGAGCATGTGGACCCCAATATTTATCCTTTTGTATCTGGATTATTTCACTTAGTATGTCTTTTTTTTTTTTTTTTTTTGAGACAGAGTCTTACTCTGTTCCCCGGGCTAGAGTGCCTTTGTGTCAGCCTAGCTCACAGCAACCTCAAACTCCTGGGCTCAAGTGATCCTCTTGACTCAACCTCCCGAGTAGCTGGGACTACAGGAATGTGCCACCATGCCCAGCTAATTTTTTCTATATTTTTTAGTTGGCCAATTAACTCCTTTCTATTTTTGGTAGAGAGGGGTCTCGCTCTTGCTCAGCCTGGTCTCGAACTCCTGAACTCAAGGGATCCTCCCACCTTGGCCTCCCAGAGTGCTAGGATTACAGGCGTGAGCCACTGCAGCCGGCCTCACTTAATATGTCTTAAAGGTTCATCATATTGTGGTGTGCATCAAAATTTATTCCTTTTAAAGGCTCAATAATATTAAATTTTATGTTAACACTTTTTGATAAAAATGCCTATAATATGAACATCCTTGCCTTGAGCATAACTCGGATGTTTCTTGATGCTTCAGCATTGACATTCTGAATCCTTCTTTTTCCTTCAGTGCTTTAGTTCTCTCTACAATGAAAAGGCCAAACTTGAGTTTTCTTTATGGTTCTGACTATGGTTTTTGCCTTTCTTGAACCCTTAATCCATTTATTCCTTGGGCAGAAAGAGTGAGTGGACTGTGTATTCTCTAGATGAAGAAAGCGTGTGACCTTCGGTTGACACTCTTTCTTGGCCTGGGAAGTCCATCACAAGGGGCAAGTGGGTTGATACAGGTAAACTCAGGGGGTCTGAGGACACAGCTAGGAACACACACCTGACTCCTGCAACAAGAAAGGCCACTCCCCTCCCTGTCCAAGCCAGCTGGGTGAAAGCCACCTCCAGGCATTTCTCCTGGCACACAGCACCCCAGAACCCAGCCAGGGATCAGCACTGATGTCAGTGGGGAATCCCAGGCAATTGGCACTTATGTCCAGGATGTAAGTGCCTACAGAGAGGGATATGCAGCCTGGTTTGGCTCTCTGGGGCACCCAGGTAAGAAAAACACTGCCCAGAGATGTGTTTAATTGGTTTATGCATGGAAATTCCTGCCCCAGACTTTTCTGAGGCCCTACAAGGCACCATCCAGCAGCCAGGTTCTGTACCTGCCTATCCCAGACCTGAGACCCATAGGGTGCTCAGCATCCTTCCTTAAAAACATGACAGAGGGCCAAGTGCAGTGGCTCATCGCCGTAAGCACAGAACTTTGGGAGGCTGAGAGAGGAGGATCACTCGAGGCCAGGAGTTCCGAGACTAGCCTGGGCAACATAGTGAGATTCCCAGCTCTAAAACATTTTTTAAGTTAAAAAAAAGTGAGAGAAAAGTATGATGTTATATACTTCAAAGTCACCTTGCGCTGAGTGCCAGGCCTGGCTCCTTCACTGCTGAGCTGTGAGGCCCTTAGATGGTGTACGAGAGTGCCAGAGCGCAGTATGGCCCTGGTGAGTGGAATCTGGACCATCATTATCGTGTTTTAGTCCTACTGGAGGGGGAGGTAGGTTGACCATGACAGGTAGTAGGGTTATGTCACCATGACATGCAGAGAAACATAAAAGCCTGCTGGAAAAGAACACAGTGGACATGAGCAGAGAGCTATTTCCAGGCTGCCCCTGGACCTGGGTGGCAGGTCACACAGAATCACCTTGTCCTGTTCTCAGCAGACAAAAGCAGGTCTTGCCCAGGTCACCTGCTCAAGTCAGGGACTACGCTGTCCAATTTAGACTGGAAAGTCATCAGATGGTTGAGCCAATGAACAACATCCCATACTCTGTTCCAAGATAGAACCTGAGGGGGCTGCGCTTACTGCGATTCCTCTGATGCTCCCCTGGGCTTCTGGGCACTGGAGATGTTGCTCACAGCATTGGGACTGAAGCACTGAGCAAGGCATCTGGGGCCAGAACATCTGTCTGTGAGCACCAGTGAGTGATCTTGAGCAAGTCGGTTCAACGCTATAAACACCAAGTTACCTGTAAACGAAGCAGTCATAAACCTCAGTCTCACGAGGTTACTGAGAGGATCAAGGGAGATAACATATGAAAGCATTTTGTAAATGATGAAACTCTACGTGACTGGTAGGGACTATTATTATTAAATAGCTCATGGCCGGGGGGTCAGGATTCTGCTATTGGCCCTGTCCTCACCTGGGGTAAGTCCCTTCCCCTCTCTGCACATTTGAATAGTTGGGCTAGAAGAACTTCTCTGTTCCATCAAGTCTGACCGTCAGTGGCAACCTTGGTGGGAAAAGCAGGCAATGGAAACCTCTGCGAGGGCCACACCCGGCAAACAGCCAGCAACAGCCAGCATTGAACACGGAAAGGAAGTAACTGCACACGGGTGGCCCTGATTTAAGCAGGGAGGCCCCAGCTGATCGGCCTCAGTTTCCTGAGCAGCTCTGGGAGGAAGCCTACCCGACACAGCAGGCCACAGCCGGGGCAGGGCCACTGCGAGCAGGACTGGCAGGCCAGGCAGACATTATGTCATCCGTGCATCTGGAAACCACAGACCCGCCCTCCCGGGTCCCCAGCGGCCTGTACGCTCTCTGGCTCGGATCCCTGAGTTCCGTGTTGTGTCCCTAACCCCTCACATTCCAGGCTCCCGAGGAACTGAGCTGGGACCTTCTGGGCTTCTGTCCAAGCCGCTAGTTCTAACTCCCCCACCCCCTCGTCTCCTGGGAATAAACAATATAACCTTAAACAAGGGCCACCGCCTCAGCCTTGAGGAAAATACTGGCCCTGTCGAGGGCTGTGCTTACTGTTTACTTCTTTCTACCCATGCTTTGTTCCAGGATAGAACTTGAGGGAACCATATTTATTGTGATTCTCCTGTCTCCCCGGGCTTCCAGGCACTGCGGATGGTGGATGTTGCTCCTGGGGGGGGTGGGAGGTTGTTTCCAGTCAGAAACTTGGGGGTTTGATCCTGGCTCTGCCCCTCTATTAACCGGCAAATCTCTCAGCCTCTCTGAACCTTAGTTTCCTCATCTGTGAAATGGTGCCAATAATATGTCACAGGGCTGTCGTGAGGATGATATGATTCAGCAAATGGCAGTTGGCTGTACACAGTAGGCGCTCATCACAGAGGACCTTCCTGCTCTCCTTCACCTCCCATTAGACCATGGTTCTCAGACTTGAGCCTGAGCCAGACACCCTTGAGGGTTGTTAAAGCTCAGATGGCCGGGCCCCTCCTCCAGAGCACCCGATTCAGCAGGTCTGAGCTCGGTCCTGAGATTCGCATTTCTAATGGGCCCCGGGGGCTGCTGCTGCTGCTCCAGGAGCCCCACTCTGAGAACCACTGAGTTCGATGAAGTGTGCACCGCCCTCCTCTCCTTTGTGAGGAGAAGGGGGCACTGTCAGATGTGTCCCCATCCCAGAACTGGCACACAGGGGAGCTCAGAGATAGAGCTGTCACGTGTGAAAGACATCACTTAGTTTTTCAATAGCTTTATTGACATATAATTTACATACCTAAAACTCGCCCATTTTAAGTGTACAGTTTGATGAGTTTTAGCAAATTTACAGAGTTGTATAACCATCACCAAAATGCAGTTTTAGAACATTGCCATCCCCCCAAAAAACTTCCCTCTGGCCCACCTGTGGTCAATCTCCATGCCCATGCCTAGTTCCAGGCAACCGCTGGTCTGCTTTCTGTGTCTAAGTTTTACAATTTCTAGAAATTTCGTATACCTGGACTCGTGCAATGTGTACGCTGTTGTGTCTGGCTCTTTTTAGTCAGCATAGTGCTTTTGAGGTTCATCCATGTTGCAGCAGGTATCAGCAGTTCACGCCTTTTGCCTGCTGAGGAATATTCCATTGTACGGATGTATCACAGTTCGTTTATCCAGTCACCACTGATAGACAGTTGAGTTGTTTCTAGTTTTATTAGTAAAGCTGCTATGAACATTCATGTACAAGCTTTTGTGTGGCCACTGTATTTTCAAATGCTATTTTCAAGGATAGATCATAATTTACTGACCCTCCCCTCCCCACTCTTGGAGTGTCTGCAGCCAATGCGGTTAGAGGTGTGAGAAAAGGGATCAGTTCCAAAGGGCTACGGGAGCCCCCAGCCTCTCCACCCGCAGCTAAGCAGTTGAAATCAAGCCGAGAGCCCTCCCAGGCCCTGCCATCCCATAGCCTCACCTCACCCAGGGTCATCACCCCTCGTTACCCCAAATGTTATGCCTTCATTTAGGGCAGGTGATTAGAGGATTTTGCCTTTCAGTTAAATTAAACTCCTCAAAGCAGCCAGCAGGGAAGAGAATAAAAACAGGATTGACCCAGATCTATAGAAAATCCTGGGGCTTTTATCCCTCCTGAGCATCACCAGGCCTGGGATGTCCCCATGGAGGAGGTGCTGTCTGGTCCCAAACTAGCGTCCTCTTTTTGCGTCCAGCTAATCAGAGGCAAACTCAGGACCCAACACTGGCTTCTACCACAAAACCCCAGATTCTTTGCTGTGATTTGGCTCCACTGACTTGGCAGACTTCATGTCTAAAACACCTGAACTCTGCTCCTGGTATCTCAGGTCCATCCCAGCTGCTGCATGGGAAAGTATTTTTCCTGTTCCACTTCTGAGCCCTTCCGTCTGCCACATGACAAGGCCACCAAAACTGTATCCTGCACACATATACTGTCCATTGCAAAGGCCTTTAGGAGTTGTTGGAGCAAAGGCTGACTGCCCAAGACCCTGTGGCCCGAGCCAGGGGCCAGTTCCTCTATCCAGTTCCGGTGAACCTCTGCCGTGTCCAAGTATGTTCTGGGCTCAGATCATAGGCCACACCATTTGGAGGAGGAGGTTCTGGCCTCAGAATCCCGAGATCTGTGTTTGTGTTCCTGTGCAGACATGTGGCAGCAGCGACCTCAGGCTCTTACCTATGACTGGGACAAAGCTTTCCACCCTGCCTGCCCCCCGGGACAGCTGAGACAGCAGGAAGAGACTGGGCGGGTGGACCCGCTGTGGAGACTTGGAGGGCTACATAGTCTTCTCAGGTCAGAGGGATTCAGAGAATGCGAAAGACTTCACTTCTGGCACCAGCGAGGGTAGAAATAAGAACACTTTCTGGGAAACAGCCTCTCAGGAACCGCCACTCTTGACTTACTCCCCAGATTCGCCAAGTCACACAGTGGCCCTGCACCAGGAGTTAAAATTGCGCTTTTATGTACTAATGAGAGCTTGGATGACTTAAGTCAAAACAATATGCCTGTGCATATAGTGTGGAAAAGATTACAGCAAGTGGACAAGAACAAAGGCCTGGAGTGTGAATCCCAGCCCTGCCACCCACTAGCTATGTGGCCTTGCCTTGAGTAAATTACATAACATCTCTGGGCCTCAGTTTCCTCATCTGTAAAATGGGAGTAATCACCTCATAAAGTTACTGTGAAAATTGAAGCACGGATGTGAAGATCTTTGCTCGTTCGCTGATGCTAAGTGTACCAAAATGTTCTTGGTCATGTTTTATTTTTAATAAAGCATTTCCTGAGTCCTACTAGTCATTCATTTATCTGTTGGTTTGTTCATTCATCCATTCAACAGAAATTTCCAAGTGCTAACAGTGTGCCAGAATCTATGCAATGTTCTAGAAAAAAAAAGTAAAGATTTGTACAGTGCTTGACCATTTTTGAAGCTTTCTTACAGGCTTTGCCTTGTTTTACTTTCTGGCATCCTGCAAGGCAGGGATAAGAGACAGAGGCTCTGAGGATGTTGTGATTCACCCAACTACCAACAAAAAAGCAGCACAGTCAGGCTCAAGCTCAGGTCTTCTGACGTTAAATTCAGTTCACTTTACAGGACACCTCACTGCCAGAGAGAGTGAGTAATTATTAAATAATAAATGAGTAAGGCAGGGCCTCTCCCTGCAAGTCTCCACAATCGGAACTCCTGGAACACTGGACATCTTCCCTCGTTATAGCCCTTTCCTCAGTGCCCTGTGAGAGGTACTCACTCGCTTTCGTGGCTGCCTCCTCTTCTGTGGGATCCTGGGAGGCAGGGCAGTCCTGACTCATCTCTGTGTTCTAGGAGCCTGCCCAGAGTAAGGTGCAGTATCTGAATGATGCTGATGTCCATCTGGGTTCTCAGCTGCCAATGATGGAGCAGGGCTCAGGGTATAGACAGTGCCTCAGCCATAAAGAGACTGGAAAACGCTTCTGGCGACTTCTCAGGCCCCTTTCCCTGGGACCCTTGAACCTCGCCCGGGAGCGCTCTGTTAATAAAACATACCTTTTGTTTAGCAGAAAAAAAAAAAAAGAGAGAGAGACTGGAAAGGCTTCTATCTGGAGGATGTGGGACTCAGAGCGGGAGAGCGCCCAGCCTAGGAGAGTGTTCAAAGGTTCTGGGAGGCAAAAGTGAATGCCAGATGCACTGTGTCTGAATGTGGGTGGGTGGGACATCTATACACATTTAGCTCTGATTAAAGGAAAGAGTAAGGAATCCTTCCAGCAGGGTCTCAGCGCCACTGTGGGGACTTAGAGCCAGGATCCAAGACTTCTGATGGCCAAAGTTTCTCAGACAGGTTCTGGGCCAAGGAGGCTTTCGTCTAGTCCCAGTCAAATGGCTTTGCCCCATCCAAGTGCATGGGCAGGATTCTGGGAGCTAGCTACTCACAGGTGCAGTGGGAGCCTTGATGCTCAGAGGCAGATGTGGCTCCTGCCTGGCCACCAACTTTAGGAGGAGTCATGGAGCCCAATGTTGAACATCCCAACAAACAGGGCCCAGCTGAACTGGGGTGCTCTGATACCCTAGAAAGTGTACCACTCCTCTATCAACTTTGGTTTCTCTAAGGTAAACTCTATTGAGAATAGGGGCCAAGTGCAGTAGCTCACACCTTGTAATCCCGGCACTTTGAGAGGCTGAAGTGGGAGGATCACTTGGGTGCCAGGAGTTCAAGACCAGTCTGGGCAACATAGGGAGGACTCCCCACCCCCATCTCTAATATAACAATAATAATAATAATAAATTATCTGGGCATGGTGGCACACACCTGCAGTCCCAGCTACTCAGGATGCTGAAGTGGAAGGATTGCTTGAGCCCCAGAGTTCAAGGTTGCAGTGAACTATGATAGGGCCACTGCATCCCAGCCTGGGTGACAGAGCAAGATGCTGTCTCAAAGAGAGAGAGTGAGAAAGAGAGAGAGAGGGAATAGGGAGAATTAGAGACATGAAAAAAAATAAGAGAACTGACAGATGAGTTAAAGCATAAAATAATTGTACGGACAAGTCCCCACCAGCGAACAGAGGAAGAGGTGATTAACACTGCCCGGGGGAATCTGAGGCAGGTTTGGAGGAGGCTGGAATTGGAGGAAAAGGATTGGCGGGGCTTTGCTGTGTAAAGAAGGGGAGGGAACGGTGTTTCACACAGGCGTGTTCAGTGACACAGGTGTCAATAGGCAAAATTTTTTTTTTTTTTAGAAAAAACCCCATCTCCCCCTTCAGCCCCCCAATTCCCCCCCTCCTTAGTTCAGTCACCCAGGCCTCTCTCCCTTCAGGGAGTCTCCCCTCAGCGACTCACGACCCGCCTGACACGGGGTGCTCTACGGAGCCCTCACCCGAGCGTCACTGTGAAAGTGGATGGAGCCCCTTCCTTTCCCACATGACTTCGGTGAACCTGCCTCAGCGTCCCAGGGCGCTAGGATGACAGGCGGGAGTTCATGGCAAGTTGCTGGTGAGCACCGAGAAGTCTGGCTGGACTGGAGGATGAACAGGGAGGCAGGAAGGGAGGCAGGGAGCACCAGCTGAGCAGGGCGAAATGGAACATGAGCCCTTGCTGTAACCTTCAGAAAGAAACTAAACTGCTTGGGAGGTGGAGAAGTTTTGTGTTTGGAAGTTTGGAAGGGAAATTAGCATTTGTGCTGGGAAACAAAGCTGTGTATGGAGTGACGATTCTGTGCCCTGTGGTTTTACGAGCATCTTCGCTACATCACACAAAGTTTGCCTTTCATGGATGGGGACTCAGAGCCGTGGTCTTTCCATGGTTACAGTTCCATGTGAGCAGAGGACAAGGCACCAGGGACATCGGCATGCCCCTAACAGCCCCTTTGAGGGTGAGGACACCCTTCCCTGGAAAGAAGCAAGTTGTAGCTTATTAAAGAGTTCTCGGCCAGAAACCAGCCTGAGCAGGAGCGAGACCCCCATCTCTACTAAAAATAGAAAGAAATTAATTGGCCAACTGAAAATACATAGAAAAAATAAGCTGGGCATGGTGGCACATGCCTGTAGTCCCAGCTACTCGGGAGGTTGAGGCAAGAGGATCACTTGAGCCCAGGAGTTTGAGGTTGCTGTGAGCTAGGCTGACGCCATGGCACTCTAACCTGGGCGACAGAGTGAGATTCTGTCTCAAAAAAAAAAGAGTTCTCTCTTGTGATCTTAATTAAGATCTGGCATCTGGATCCCCTCTCTGGGCCACTGTAGCACCACCCCAGGTCACAATACCCAACACCTTCCTGTCAAGGAACCCGCCTCTTCTCCCAGCCTGTGGCTCCTCAGCAATAGGGTTCATGTGCCTGGTACATGGTAGATGCTCAGTAAATAGCTGTTGGAGGAAGTTTTCTATGAATAGTTCTTCTAAGCATCTCTTGGCTTTGGCCAACACTTTCAGAAAGTATCTCCCAGAATGTCTCTAGTTCACCAAAGTTGTGTGGAAAAGGAAGGGGCTCCATCCGCTTCCACAATGACGCTCAGGTGAGGGCTGCGTAGAGCACCCCCATGTCAGGCAGGTCGTGGGTCGCCGAGGGGAGACTCCCTGGAGGGAGAGAGGCCTAGGTGACTGAACTAAGGAGGTGGGGGATTGGAGGGGTGGAGTGGGAGGTGGGCTTGGGAACCAGGGCAGGGTCTGGGGGAGGTGGCCTGGGGAGCCACTCCGAGGGAGGGATATCTGCCTTTCATCTCTGAGTGCCTTGTTTCCTCATCTGCAAAAGGCAGATTCTCATACCTGCCTCCGCAGGCTTTTCTGACCAGGTGGTGGGCGGTGGGAGAGGGTGGAGGGAGGAAGCCCAGTAGAGGAATCGGCTTTGCCTAAGCTAGAATGCGGAGCAGGTCCTCTGCTGGGAGGCCACTCTATGTCTTAGCTCAGCTGGTTATTTGTTGGTATCTCCGTGCCTGTATGTCCATTTGTAAAATGGGCTCAGTAATGGTATCTACCTCTCAGGGTTTCATGAGGACTTGGGTGAGACGATTTTTGTTACTGTCTTGATTTTGTCTGTTGTTTGTATAGTTACATGGAGGATAACAGAGGAATCAGACACTAAACCTACCCTTCCCTACGTGCTGGACTCACAGTAATCATACTTGGACTTCCCAGTACTTTGGACTTCCTAGGACTTCCCAGTAAGTACCCGTGCGTGTTAAGTCATTTAATGGTTGTTAAGTCATTTAATTTTCAAACCACCCTGCCATTTATGCATATTTTACAGATAATGAATCTGAAGTTTCCATCCACCCATTCCTTCCTCCGCTCAGTTGCTCACCAAATCCTGGCTCACCAGATGCTCAGTGGCCTGTGCTTGGGGTTAGCCCACACTTGTCAGCACACCTGGCCCTCCTGACCCAGCCAGATGTCTGGGCAGGCCTTGGGGCTTCCAGACCAGTCACCGCACCCTGTTTCAGCTGCACCTGGCCGCCTTCCCTACCCTGCTTCGTAGCTTGACAGCTGCCAAGGAGCATCGTTCTTCCCCCTGCACACTCAGCTGTCTGGGCGCTGGCAAATGCCAGGCAGGTAAGACACCTCGGCTTCCATCGGCCCTGCTACCCTTGCCCTCAGGTGCAGGGTAGGTGTGGGGCAGGGAGCAGAAGAGAGACAGGGTGTCGCCCAAGCTCTGGAGGGCTGAGACCAGACTGCAGCTGAATCACAGTGCCGCTCCATCCAGAACTTGGGCTCAGGAGAACAAAATGCACATGCATGCCCAGCTGGATCAAGGGAGAGACGTGTTGTCCAGGGAACATGCGTGACCAGGAGGTGTCCTCTGCTTGGATACAGGGATAATTTCTGTCACTCATCAAACTTAAATCAAGCGACTCCGATCTCTTCCTTTATTATGAACTATCGGTTCAGGACCCATCATGAGGTTAGGAAACAGAGAGAAATCAGGATCATCCCACCATAAATTAGGAAATTAAGTCTCATAGGAATTCAGTGTTGGTGTCACCCAAAGACAGCTGCTCGGCTCAAGAGGCTGAAGCCCGAATTCAGAATTGAGGGCCAGAGGGACAGCCTGTCCCAGTTCTCAGTAAGTCAGCCAAGGCCAGGCCTCTACTCTCCCGCTGCCCTGTGCTGCTTTGTTGTCAGAGGAAGGAAATGTCCTGTGTGAATGTACTTTCAACAGAAAAAGAAGACAAAAACAGGTAAAGAACACTATAAAGGGTCTTGAAAATAATCTCCCACCCGTTCAGGGACTCATGTTACTTGTGAGGTAGACCCAGTGTCCTGCAGAAAGGAGATAATGGGTTAGGCCTTGGGATTTTGTCTCTTTCAGACTCACTCCTGTGGGCCTCTTCCTCCTGTCTCCCGGACCTCAGGCCTCAGGGTGTTTTCTCACCTGGTATCTGGAAACTCCAGCCCCCATCCAATGGCCCTGTCCTACTTACTTACCTTGGTGCAGCAGAGATGGGGCTTGGTAGTGAAGTGGGTGTGGCCAGGGTAGAGGCCTCAGAGGCTGGGCCCTTGTTTGCTTGTTTGGGTGGCAGAAGTTACTGGGCTGAAGCCTGGAAAGTCGGACACGGAGCTTCGCCCTGGTTACTAACTCCAAAGCTCGCCATTGGTGGCTCCCTGAAACATCTCCTTGCAGCTTTCCATCAGTTGGCCTGTTCTCCAAGAAGCAAGCCCAGCAGTGTGCCAATTAGGAAGATGACTTGAAAGTGCGAGAAAGTCAGGAGAAGGTCTTGGCCTTGGAACTTGAAGCCCAAACATCCACTCCCATCTCTGCTGTTTGTTAGCTGAGTAACTGGAAGCCACTCATCCACCTCCAAGAGCATGGGTGTTCCCATCCACAAAATGTGGCTGGATTCCATCCTGTGAGCAACAAGTGAGAGTGGCCAAACAGAAGAGAAACCAGCAACCCCAAAGTCAGTCCTCAGGAACCCAAGTCCCATGGGATACTCCATGGAAAAAGGGTCCTTGGGCAAATAAGTTTGGAAAATGCTCTATCCTCTCCTGAAATTCATGATGGATGCTTGTAGGTCAAGACTGCTGAGAAGCCCTGTAATAAAGAAACCAGGCAGACCAGGCCCCGTGGCTCATGCCTGTAATCCTAGCACTCTGGGAGGCTGAGGCAGGAGGATTGATTGAGGTCAGGAGTTTGAGACCAGCCTCAGCAAGAGCAAGACGCTGTATCTACTAAAAATAGAAAAATTAGCTGGGTGTGGTGGTGTGTGCCTGTAGTCCCAGCTACTCGGGAGGCTGAGGCAGGAGGATCGCTTGAGCCCACGAGTTTGAGGTTGCTGTGAGCTAGGCTGATACCATGGCACTCTAGCCCAGGTGACAGAGCGAGACTCTCTCTCAAAAAAAAAAAAAAAAAAAAAAGAAAGAAACCAGGTGAAAACT